>JANBQW010000049.1:0-27406 GCA_027577515.1 Coemansia sp. RSA 678
ATAGCTGTGCCGGCTAACGCCGACAAGAATAGGTCTATTAGTTTTTTTCTAGTAGCAAGATCACCCGCCGTGGTGAAAATATATGA
Organism: Coemansia sp. RSA 678; assembly: GCA_027577515.1. Classification (NCBI taxonomy): domain Eukaryota; kingdom Fungi; phylum Kickxellomycota; class Kickxellomycetes; order Kickxellales; family Kickxellaceae; genus Coemansia; species Coemansia sp. RSA 678. The sequence goes on from JANBQW010000049.1 coordinate 87, forward strand.
ATGAAATCCGAGTCGTCTGATTTTCCTCAACGGCTTTTCTATTAACCAGTTCCCACGCTCCACAAAAGATCACGCATGCAGTCACCATAACTAGTACATTCGCCAGCCATGCAGCCAACCAAAAATCAGTAATCGCAGCACAGCTTTTTCTGCACAAAAGCCGCAACTATCGAAGCTTCGCACTATTATCCATATAGTCGTGGAGTCAAAATGTCTTTGCCAGAGAAATGGTGGTAACCCGCTGGCAAAAACAAGCTCGATCTAATGCCCCTATAACTGCATTTTTGTGCAATAGGGAATAGCATTAACGGGACTAGCTGTACCTATAGCAAGGACAAGCTACGACTACACCTTGTTTCGGCACACCTTTATTAAATAACTAAAACTTTTTGCCTTCAAAATCGTCGCGGTGCAACGGACTATCGATAAACGACTCTGGCGTCAAAACATGTTTGCCCGATTTCTCCAGCAACTCCTCATGAACTTGTTCAATACACTGCATATGTTGCATATGCATTTGCTTGCACCCCACAAACTTGTCAAACCACGTCGGTGGATTCATAAAACAGTCGTACCATTTGAGCTCGGCGTCCATGCACCGGTCTTTGGCGATTTCGTCGCGCTCCTCCTGCATATAGTAACGGATCCGGTTTTTGGGCGCGTCCTCGTCGTTTACCAGCATGCTGACGCTTACGCGACCGGATGTGGGCGTTACAGGTGACTCTTTGAGTTTTTGCTCGGCTTTGGAGATGAATGTTTTGAGGTAGTCGTCGCTCGAGGTTGTAGGGTTTGCCATAGTGTGTTTTGTCTGTTGTAATAAGGAGAGGTTAATGGTTTTAGAAAATATTTTTAATCCCCAAAAAAATTATTGTTGATTGCAGCCAATTGCGTAGAGACTTTGATAGTTGTGGGGCTTTAGTTTCCGCCCAGGAGCCGCAGAGCCAGCTGTTCCTGGTCTTCCAGCGTCATCGCCGCGTTATCCACCTCGAGCACCCGTCTGTGCTTTGGCGCCTCGTCCTCGCTCTCACTCGCATACGCGCGCTTATGTCCGCTCTGTTCCTCATCGCTGCTACTCGCCATCTCCTCATCTTCGCTCTCACTCGCCATCGCACCCATCTCATCCCGCTCCACGCCCATCTCCTCCCGCTCTCTAATCTTCCGTGCCAACCGCTTCTCGCGACGCTTCACACGTGCAGTCTCGCGATCCTCCACATCTGCCTCATCCATATGCGCCCGTCCCCGCTGCTGGAACTCATCCACAAGAGTGTTAACATCGCCCTGGTCGCGGAAACTCGCCTCGTCTTTCAGCACATACAATGGACGCGCGTTGCCCTCGTCGTCGAACACCACGCGAGTGTTTCGCGTGTTTTTGATAATCTTGTCCTTGATCTTGCGTTGCTGGCGTTTGGACATTTCGTGTGCTGGAATGTTTGGCACGACAACGGGCAGCCCTGTGTCGGGGTTGACGGCGATTGTGCGCAATTCCGACTCTTCTTCGCTTTCGCCGTCGCTCGATTCGCCTGAGCTCAGCGTGTGGTCGGCCCGCTTCAATGTAATAAAGTCCTGGTCAGAGTCGCTATCGGCATGATCGACCAGCCGCTGGTAGTGCTCAGCCAACACGCCAGCGTTCTTGCGGGCAAACATCTTGTCAACCTTGGTCTTGACTCCCGGCTGTCCCGGCGCATTTTCAATCTCAATCTCCTCCATGCGCTCACGACGCAGCTGGTCACGCTCCTCTTTGGACAGCGAATTAATGTCATCGTACGACTTGTTCTTGCCCGCCGATCCCTGAACAAACTTTATCTGCGGTGCTCCAGGCAAACCCAATGACTCAGCGTACGCATCTAGCGGCAGCTCGTCTACCTTGAACACACTCTTGTTGCGCTGCAAGAACACTGAGCGCACATATGTCACGAATGCGCGCTGGCCAAGGTACTTTATCTCCGGGTCTTGGAAGCAGAAATGCTGGAGCTGCTTGGCCACCGTCATGACTTTGTTGCTCTTTGGGCTGATCTCCTTGATCGGAATGCCCTTTTCGCCCAGCAACCGGGTCATTTCAGGCGCTTCGCTGGGCAGCAAAAACAACAGTCCTTTTCCCGACGCCTCGTACCGAGCCGTTCGTCCAACACGGTGCAAGTACGTATCGCAGTCCTCAGGGCAATCGACTTGCACGACCCAGTCGACCGCCGGAAAGTCCAGTCCCCGCGCCGCAACATCCGTGCAGAACAGCACTGCCTTTGTCACTCGCTTAAACCGATCGAAAATCTCTGTGCGCCGCATCTGCTTTTGTTTGCCGTGCAAATGCAACAGCGACACGCCAGGCTTGATCTTGCAAAACGCCTCGTACACAAACCGCACTTGCTTGCCGCTTGACAAAAACACAATGCTCTTGCTGCTCAAATGTGTTTTGATAAACGAGTAGAGCATGTCGAGCTTTTGCGGCAGTTCCATTACCATGTAATGCTGCGACAGCTTTGTTGGCGTGCTGTACTTTTGCGCCTCGTGCACACCCACATATTCAGGGCGCTCGAGGCTCAGACGCGCCAGGTCTTTTACAGACTTTGTCTGGGTAGCCGAAAACAAAAGAGTTTGGCGCTGCTTTGGCAGGTTCTCGATAATCGCATTCATTGTTTTCTTGAAGCCCATGTCCAAAATACGGTCGGCCTCGTCCAGTACCAGCACCTGCAAATTGTAGCAGTCAAATCCTGCCGTCTCGTCCATATGCTGCAGCAACCGCCCAGGCGTGCACACCAGAATGTTCATCTTGGCAAGAACCTCTTTTTCCTCCTCTACACGCTTGCCGCCAATCACCAGTCCGGCCGAAAACTTGTGGTGCCGTCCGATCTTGCACAGCACTTCAAATATCTGCATGGCCAGTTCGCGTGTCGGTGAAATCACTAGCGCGCCCAGTCCGTCCATTTGCGTCCACTGGCGCCGGTACAAAGTTTCAAGAATTGGCACCAAAAAGGCAAGCGTCTTGCCTGATCCTGTTTTGGCGGCGCCCAGCACGTCGCGCCGGGCCAGTGCGTATGGAAGCGCTTTGTGCTGGATCTCCGTCATTTCGAGATAGTGTGCGGCGGCCAGACCCTGCTGCGTCTTTTCTGATATCGGCAGCTCGGAGAACAGTTTAATGTCGCTGCTCAATGGCCCAGCGCTGGCCAGTGCGAGTGCGCGTTGCCCGAGGTCCTCGACGATCTTTACCTCTTCGTCTCGCCGCTGCCGCCGCTTCTGTGCGTCTGTAAGCACCTTTGGCTTGTCTCCCTTTTTGTTCGGCATTGCTTTTATATCTATATACGTCAAGAATACGGTTAAAGACCACAAAAAAAGGAAAAGCGGCAGGGCAGCTTGTGCAAAATAAAGCATGAATTTTTTGTCTGATTCATAAATCAAATATCTGATTGACAATGGCTTAATCTTACGGTCAAACCATGACCGTAATAGCGAATCTCTCATTCTCTTTTATTTCTCTTGTTATTTTGATTGAGATTGGAAGGCGAGTAACGTGCAATCATGAACAACCCCGAAGAGCAGCTGAAGGAAATGCAGCGCAAGCTGCAAAACATGTTTGGCGGCAAGCGGGGCGGCAATGCGCCAAAAGGCATGTTTGGACTGGGCGCCGCAATAGTTACGCTCGGTGCGCTGGGCGTGGGGCTCAACGCCAGTCTGTTCAACGTCGACGGTGGTCACCGCGCGATCAAGTACTCTCGCATCTCCGGAATCAAGCCCGAGATCTACAGCGAAGGCACGCATCTGCGCATTCCCTGGATCGAAACGCCAATCATCTACGACGTGCGGGCCAAGCCCACGAGCATCCAGTCCCTGACCGGAACAAAAGACCTGCAAATGGTAAACATCGTGTGCCGTGTCCTCTCGCGGCCGAACCAAGCCGAGCTGCCCCATATTTTCCGCACTCTGGGCACAAACTACGACGAGCGCGTCCTTCCCTCGATCATCAACGAGGTGCTCAAAGGCGTAGTCGCGCAGTTCAACGCGTCGCAGCTCATCACGCAGCGCGACAAAGTGAGCCGTTTGATTCGCGAGTACCTGACCGAGCGTGCGTTGTACTTTAACCTTGTGCTGGACGACGTGTCGTTGACGCACATTACGTTTAGCCCAGAGTTTGCGTCGGCGGTGGAGGCCAAGCAGATTGCGCAGCAGGATGCGCAGCGCGCGGCGTTTATTGTAGAGCGCGCCAAGATGGAGAAGCAGAGCACGATTGTCCGGGCAAAGGGAGAGGCGGCGTCGGCAGAGCTTATTGGCGAGGCTATTCAGAGCCAGCCAGGGTTCCTGGAGCTGCGTCGGATTGAGACGGCGCGGGATATTGCCCAGATCCTGCAAAAGTCTGGCAACCGGTTGGTGCTTGACGCCAACTCGCTGCTGCTCAACGTCACCGAGTCGTCGTCGGTGGAGAACCCGAAAAGATAGATTGGCTTACGCGTAAGGCTTTTGCATGGATGTTAGGATCAGGTGACAGTGACGTCTTGATCAATGTCCAGAACTGCCCCCGTCTTTCTTTTTCAGTGGTAAATTGAGGTTTTACTTATATTTGAATACTATATTCACATTCCACAGCAATGGACTACTTTGAAGCACTCAAGACGTCGCAGGAGCAGAGCCCACCGCCCGCGGCGCATTCCCCACTGCCCTTGCCCGCAATGCACAACGTCGAAGAGACCATAAACTACATCAAACACACGTGCTCTGACCTGTACTTTACCAGCGACAGTGACGAGCCCGTGCAAATCTACCAGCTGTCAAACCCAGGTCTTCAGGCGCTTGAAGCCTCGATTTCCAAGCTATCTCTGCCTTCTGCGCATGACTTTGCGGTGTTTGTGGCCGGAGACGCAGATAATATGGAAGATTTTGTTGCAGAGAAGAAGCCGGTTGCTGGGTTTTTTGAGCGGCTGTGCAACCAGCAAGTGACAGAGCAGCAGAAGCAGTTGGCAGAGTCGCTCAAGCGAGCGTTTGATGTGTTGACAGAGGAGCCGGGCACCGACTCGGCGTGTTACCGGATTGGAGTTTTGCCGAATATCGAAGTTTATGTGGTCATGTTGATTGACGGACAAGTCGTCGGCATCAAGACGGTATCTGTTGAAACATAGCGTGATTTTGCCTGTAATGGCGGGAAGCCGTGTTCCTTTTGTTTAATAAACCTTCTTGGAAGAGAAACTGTGTGAGTTCTAAAGCTAACCCCCTGGTCGAGCCACATGAATCCTAATTAACAGATAATCACAGCCTTACTAATCGCAAGAATTGCAGCAGAACGCAGCGTGATGGCGCAATGTCCATTGGTGCACATCGCACGAAAACTAATAATGTAAACCACGTTAAGGCGTATAAGGCTCCTGTATTTATTTCCGCCCACTGCAATGATCTCTAGATAACGCAAGCGCTGCCGTTGACAAAGATACCAAACTTGCGGAAATAATGAAAGTCACAGAGTATAAAACGAGCAACATCCGCACTCTAAACATTGGAATAAAGCATCTAACATTAGCGTATTTCTTTATTAAATAGAGCAAGCATGGCCAACTCACCGCACGGAGGCATTTTGAAGGACTTGTATGTCCGGGATGAGCCAATTCAAGCATCGCTTCAAGCAGAGGCCGAGACGTTGCCATATGTTACGCTTACGGAGCGGCAGCTGTGCGATCTGGAGCTGATCCTCAACGGCGGGTTCAGTCCGCTCGACGGGTTTTTGACGCAGGCCGAGTACACCAGCGTGGTTGAGACACTGCGTCTGCCCGACGGCGCGTTGTGGGCAATCCCAATCTACCTCGACATTGCACGCTCTGAGCTGGACAAGCTGGGCGTAAGCACTGGCAGCCGACTAACGCTGCGTGATCCTCGCGACGACCAGCCATTGGCGATCATCACAGTATCCGACCTGTACACGCCCGACTTTGCCAACGAGGCCGAGAAAGTATACGGCGCCAACGACCAAGCGCACCCAGCCGTGCATTACCTGTTCAACAACACTCGCGATACGTTTGTGGGCGGCAAACTGCAAGCCGTAAACGCACCTCAGCACTACGACTACGTGGCCATCCGCCGCAATCCGACTGAAGTACGCGCGCTGTTCAAGAAGCTCAACTGGACGCGCGTTGTCGCTTTCCAAACGCGTAACCCGATGCACCGGGCTCACCGCGAGCTGACTGTGCGTGCGGCGCGGATGCGGCATGCCAACGTGCTGATCCAGCCGGTGGTGGGATTGACAAAGCCTGGAGATATCGACCATTTTACGCGGGTTCGAGTGTACCAAGCGATTATGCCAAAGTACCCGAACGGCATGGCCCAGCTCTCGCTGCTGCCTTTGGCTATGCGTATGGGCGGTCCGCGCGAAGCCTTGTGGCACGCAATTATTCGCAAGAACTTTGGCGCAACGCACTTTATCATCGGTCGGGATCATGCTGGTCCGGGCACAAACTCGCAAGGCCAAGACTTCTACGGCCCATATGAGGCGCAAGACCTTGTGCTAAAGTACAAAGACGAGCTCGACATTGAAGTCGTGCCGTTCCAGATGTTGACGTATTTGCCTGATACCGACGAGTATATGCCGATCAACGAGGTGCCAAAGGAGACAAAGACTTTGAACATTTCAGGCACCGAGCTGCGTCGCCGCCTCAAGACGGGCGCTCCTATTCCCGAGTGGTTCTCGTACCCCGAGGTTGTGCGTATTCTGCGCGAGGCCAATCCGCCGCGCGACAAACAAGGCTTCACTGTGTTCCTCACCGGTCTGCATGCTTCGGGCAAAGAAGCTATTGCACGGGCGCTGCAAGTTGCTTTGAACCAAGAAGGTGGACGTAGCGTGTCGTTGCTGCTTGGCGAGACTATTCGTCAAGAGCTGTCATCTGAACTGGGCTACACCAAGCGCGAGCGCAATATCAATGTTGCTCGTATTGGCTTTGTTGCCGCTGAGCTGACTCGTGCGGGCGCGGCGTGCATTGCTGCTCCTATTGCGCCATATGATGAGGCGCGGCAGTTGGTCAGACAGCAAGTAGACAAGACCGGTGGATTCTATCTGGTCCATGTTGCTACTCCACTGGACGCGTGTATTAAGAATGACCGGGCAGGCGTGTACCAGCGGGCGATTAACGGCGAGATCAAGGGGTTCACGGGGATTGATGATGTCTATGAAGCGCCTGAGAACCCTGATCTGTCTGCTGATATTACAAAGACGTCTATTTCGCAGATTGTTCATGAGATCATTTTGTTGCTCGAGCGTGACGGTTACATCGGCGACCGCTGATTTCTTTATTCCTGTTATTATATATTATTTTTTATACATTTGTTATGAATCATAACATGTCTATTCACTATTTATAACGTATTGCTGGCACTGTACGGTTGAGAGTTATATCTTAAACTGGTCATATTAATATGCAGTGTTACTAAAAATCAAAGAGCGTGTTCTCTATCTAATTAATATCATAAAATTGTAGGATTGGGGCTCGCCATATAACAGATGTGTGATGTCTAAAAGCATGCACACTTCGGTCAGACATCATTCATTATTATTATTAGCCCATTTTTTGTCATTGAATTTCCAGAGTCTCATTCCTTTGCCATTGTAACCTTCAACTCTGCTCACCATTGCAAAATAAACTACTTCTCTTGTTTCTATTATTTTTAAAATTATAGAGTATAAAATGTACACCATCAACGCTAACCGAATCGTTAGATGCACGACGTGCAACGCAAACTTGCGAGGCGCACAATCATGTCCAGACTGTGGCTCCGCTCAGTAACCTAAAAAACGAGATTGCTCTTTGTGCTTTTTGCCCAAAGGTTTAAAGCATTTAGTGCCACCATTTCATTTTTCTGTCTTTGCTCATGTAGGTGTTGCACCAATGCTCTGAGCAAAGTCACCTGTATGTTTTTTGCACAGGTTTCTAAAATTATTAAAGAAAACGTAAATGACTAGAAACGTGAACAATAATAGTGAAAAGGGGTAGTTGAGCGTTAATGTACATTGCGTAGCTTGGCTGGAACAAGCTTGCTTTGGGTTATTGTCCATGTTCAGAGCATTGGCAGGTTTTGTATAAAAGTAAGATAATTGCCATTTTGCTGTCAACCTCTGTTCAGTTTTTGTCCAAGAACTTTTTTCCCCATGGCAGTGGCCAATAGTTTGCCCTTTGAGCTTGTCGCTTGCATTTTCAACTTTGCTACAGACTATACGAAAAATGTCACCTGCTGGAAACAATCGCTTCCTTTTATAAAAGTCTGCCGTTCGTGGCGAGCAGCGGTATTCGACCTTGTCTACAGCTGCATGTTTTGCAACGTATTTTCAGTCGATAACTTTAACAACGGGTCACCAACCGTCATTTCAGTTTCAAACTACAACCTGATAAAGCAACACTCTAGCCTATACCGGGTCAAGCAATTGTCGTTTATCGACCACGACAAAGACAACAGACTAGTCGGCTTGTTTCTAATCATGGGCATTTTTGGTGTTGAACCAGCTCCTCACAAATACGAAATGCTCCACAACTACTATATAACACGATTGAATGGCGGAATCATAAACAAACCGCTTAAAATCAACTGCCATAAAATTGTCAAAGACATTGCGTCCAGTTTAGTAAGCTGTGTGCCAAACATAACCCGACTCAAGCTCGAGTCTGCTACGGAAGACGACGTGATGGTTGATTTTCTTGCCGAGATTGCTTTTTTGTACCGGCGGAATATGCAAAAGTTTGAGTGTTTGGTCGAAGGATATTTGCCGCAGTTGCATGATGCGGAGAAGCTAAAGCACATTGATATGTCGCTTTGCAACTGGGAGTTTATTCCAGGCCAGTCCATTTATCCATTGTCGCTAAAGTCTCTGCGCATGCGAGCCGTAAACGTGAAATTCGACTGGAGCATATTTAGCAGCGCCATCCAGCCTCACAATGCGTGTTTTGACCAACTGCGTTCGCTCAATTTGCATGGAGACATTCGCGAATATTCCAAACGCATGTTCAACGAGGAAATAACACTGGCTCTCGAATTCCCCGCCCTCAAGTTTCTAACCATCCGCTATATCCGCCTGACACCCAAGCACATCAAATCTATAATGCTCGGCCCATTAAGCCGACTCGAGTTTTCAGGATACTCATTCGACGCCCTTTGCTTTGTCAAACACAAGCACACACACTTGAAAAAGCTCACACTAAACTTTGAACGCGGCTTGGAACACGATGACGCAAAGTTTGTAACCAACAGCAACGTTATTTTCTCCAACACGGGCAAAATCGCCAATGTTAGCTGCAACATAGTTTGGCGCTCCGTGTGGTTTGACTTTTCAAATATACGGTGGAAACACGTAACCCATCTTGGTGTACACGCAAGCTTTGAGTTTTACGACTTGTTGCGTGCGGTTCGTGGTATGACGAGTCTCACAAGCTTGGTTATCAGCATGGTGCATCTTGAAGAGAGCAGTATTGAACGGGCGGTTAAACGGGTTGAAGAAGAAAAAGGCACGGGGTTGGCTCGTATTCCTTGTAAAGTCAAGACGGTGGTGCTGGACTATGGAAACGGGTACCACAACGTTATTAATTTACGGGCGGACAGGCAAGACTGGGTTTCAATGGCCGAAGCTATATTTTCATTGAGCGTGTAGTTTAATTAAATTGTATGTTTATTGTTCAATCAACAACGCGACCAAATCGCGCTCTATATTTTTGTTTACGCGTTGTGGCCCCATACTTGCAAGTACTTGTTGTCACAACTATTGAAACTATCGTATGCGGGTTTCTCTATTTTGCTCATATAATTTCGCTTTTCTATATATCTGCTACGAAAAATGCTTGCTGGGGCATCAAGACCACTGGACGAAGACGATGACATGATGCCAAGCAAACGGGCCAAGCTGAGCGCAGCTCCCGACGGACTGCAAATGTATCTGGATCTTGGATTGCCGATGGACGAGGCACTGAAAAAGTCATACACGTTTTTCTCGCCTCTTCCGTTTGCCAGCCCTGACAACGACAATGAGAGCGACGGATTTGTGCTAGGCGTGGACGAGGCCGGGCGCGGACCAGTGCTAGGGCCCATGGTCTATGCTACGTGCTTCTGCCGCGAATCATACTACTCCCAGCTCAGCAGCATCGGGTTCGCCGACTCCAAACAACTCACCGAAGCCCAACGCGACCAGCTATTCGCCAAGCTCCAAACCGCCTCCGTCCAGCAACACGCGGGCTGGTCGATCCGCTGCATCTCGCCCCAAGACATATCGCACTGCATGCTCCGGCGCACCAAATACAGCCTAAACGCCCTCGCGCACGACGCGACAATCCAACTAATCCGCGACGCGCTCGACCGAAACGTCCGCATAACCAAAGTATTCATTGACACGGTGGGTCCGCCTCTGTCGTACCAGAAAAAGCTCCAAGAGCTGTTCCCCAAAATCGAAATTACAGTGGCCAAAAAAGCCGATAGTTTGTACCCCATCGTCAGTGCCGCGAGTATTTGCGCCAAAGTTACGAGGGACGCGCATTTGAGTAACTGGGTGTTTGCCGAACAGTGGTTGCAGAACAAAATATCGAAAGAATATGGATCAGGGTATCCCGGAGACCCCAAGACAGTTAAATGGCTAAAGGATTCGGCGGACCAGGTGTTTGGGTACCCGGGGATTATTCGGTTTAGTTGGTCGACGTGCGTAAAGCTGCTCGATGAGCGTGCGGTTAAAGTGGTGTGGGCCGACGACGAACATGCGCCAAAGAACACAGTTGGCAAGTATTTTGCACGCAATGGAGCGGATTCGAGGCCGCGCAGCAAGTTCTTTAGCCGAAACAAAGCTATACGCCTTGCGTCATCGCTAAACCAATAATGAGTTCAGACTGCTGTAATTGAATCGGCCAAAATGCCCAAACTAATAAAAATTCGTGTCAATACGATGGCCGGTTATGCGGACCCGAGCGGTAATCATGAGGTCTCTCATTGCCCATTCCTGATCTTTGCGAGTATCCTCGATCATACCCTTGTTCATACGTATTAGATCTCTGCGGCGAACTGTACCCGTTCATCCGTCGGCCAGCGTACTCTCTGTCTCTGTCTCTGTCTCTGTCTCGGTCGCTATTCGCGTAGCTCGGAGGGCCTCGACGGAATGAATCACTTTGTCTCTGCGCGTTCTGGAATCCAGGCGACTTGCTGCGGCTGTAGTGATCGCCCTGGCTGTGCTTATACGGATGGTCTTCACGACGTCTGTCCCTCGTGTTGGCACGCCGGCGCGGACGGTACGGCGCGGTTCTGTGGCTCCTGTACCCGTCGTCTGCACGACTGCGGTACGCGCCGCGGTCGTGGAACCCGGAGCTTCCGGTATCCTGGCCCTTGTACTTGCCAGGCGTCGGGGAATGCGCTTTGCTCGTAAGCGAAAAGTCGACGCGCACACGCCGGTCGTGCACCATCGACCCTGTTAGCGCCTCGCGGGCTCGTTGCGCATCGCTCACTTCGATCATGTTGATAAACGCAAAGCCTCTGGACCGTCCATCCTAAACATGCTGAGACACGCATATTTTTGCCAAATTAAACTCGTGCCATGGTTGCTGATACTTGCTTTACTGCTGCTTTTCTATTGCTGCTCAACGTTAGTAGATCCTTACATGTGGGTCGCGGATAACATGGACTTTTTCTATGGGTCCGTACCGCTCGAATATCTCACGCAAGTTCTGCTCGCTGGTATACTTGCTCATTCCAAATATACCAAGCACGCGCGTCGGTGCCGGTTCGCTCTACATTAAACGTTGGTTAGCGCCGTATACACATCAATGGGCACACATTGCGTGACTTACCTTGTGCTCCTCGTCATGCCTACTGATAGTTAACAATGCAAGTAAAGGCGCCAAACAGCTGACAAACATATTAGCAGTTATTACGTTGCAAAAAGTGCCAGTAAATCCCCCGACTTGCCTTTTGTGTGAATATTCCATCCTGTCTTCATTCCGTGGCCTGTACGTCTCACGAGCATCGTTGTTGCGGCCATACTCTGCGTTGTAACTCTCGTTCCGAGGGCTGTGCGAACGCCCGTCCCTCCGCTCATACGCGCGGTCTGCAGGCTCACGCATCTCATGAGGCCGATACGACTGCACATACTCTTGCTCACGGTACCTGTCACGTTCGCTCGTGCGGCCGGGCGACTCTGAGCGTCCAAAGTTGCGGATATCCATGCGACGGCGTACTTTGCTCGCACTACGAGGCGATAACTGGCGCTGCGTGTCTTGGCCTTTAGCTACTTTGGTGGCCACGTTTGGCTGGAGTGAAAGTGGTTCGGATGGCAGAATTGGATTGCTCTTGCTCATTTTCTTTCAAATGAACAAAAAAGATAAAGGTGGGCGAGAAATTCAAAGCGGGAAAAAGAGAAAGTTGTGCCTGTACACTCGATTTAATCTCTAGCCTTTCTCTACTTTTTTAAATTCAAAAACTTTCATTGTACTGCAAATGTCGCTGTGGCAAAAAGTGCGCGACAACAAGCGGTTTGTGATAGGACTGGTGGTTACGCCGGTGGGACTGTACACGGGAATACGCATCAAAGAATGGCGGACAGAGCGCAAAGTTACCAACGTCCAACGCGAAGTGCAAAGCGTGCACCAGCCAGCGCCTTTGAGCAAAAGTGATGATATTCGAGCAGAGCTGGACAATCTTCGACAAGCACGAGCAGCGCTTCTTCGGCAAGAGTCGTTGTTGACCATGGAGCAAGATGCTATACGGGCCAAGCAAAAGCGACTGGACGCACAAGACGCCAAGCGCAGTGCAGAAAAATAAACGGCTCGAGCTAGATCAATAGAAAATGTATAAACTGGATTGATAGTACAGAATAGAGCAATGCAAACTAGTCGTGTTCGGCCAGTGTGTGTGAATAGGGCGTACGCTGGTGCAGTGTTGGCGACGGATCGGTGTGCTCTACAGCCGAAGTGCTCGCAAAGTCTTGGTTTGACGATTCGTCGGAGTTGCTATGCTTTTCGCTCGTAGTTCCATGGACTGGGTTCGTTGTTACATTCTGTACTGGGGTTTCGGCAGATGGAAGCTCACTGCCAAAAGTGGGTTCAGCGATATCGCTGTCAACAGCCACCGCAGGCTCTTGCTCCGCATCCTGGTCCAATTCATCATCCAAGTCTTGGTGCATAATCTTGCACAAGACTCTTGGTGCTCTCAACACCCTCACGCCTCCACTCTCTGCTCGTCTTGGCCACTCCTCGGCCAGAAACCAAAACACATGGCCCACGCCAATCGCCGCCAAATCAACCACCGGCCACCTGTTCTCCACCACCGACGAAAACGCAACCAACACCCACGGCAAGTACGCCGCCGACGTCGTAAACAAACCCATAAAATTAATAAACAGGTATGAATAATGTCTCGACCACATGTATGTTAGTGACGACACCAACAAGTCGCCCAAAAACACAGTGCCCAAGTAAGGCGAGATAACCAAAAGCGTCGTGCACATCAGCAGGACCGTCCACGCAAAGTCAGCGGGGCGGTTCAAGTACGAGCCTTCTTCGAGGTCGCGGCAGTACCGCACAATGAAATAGATGTTGAGGATCCAGTCCAACGAGAACGAGCCGAGAAACAGAAATGTGGTGAGGAGGCGCCAGTACTCGTTTTGGACAAACACTGCGTGGTACGTGTAAAACAGGGTGAGCGGAGATGCCCATTCCAGTTGTATGGCCAACGTCAAACCCACAATGCCCGTCGTGTATATTCGCGTAAACAGCGGTAGCTGCATGTACCACTCCTCGAGCGGATTGGGCATCTTGCAACACAAAAACTATAAAGCACAAATGAACAAGAGATGCTCTTTGAAAGCTTGTCTAAAGACATTATTGATTGATCACCGGGGGATTAATACGGGCAATATAAAATTTTCAAACATGATAAGAAGTGGTCTCTTTAGTTCATTGAAGCTAATCTGTTTTTTTAGACTTTATCGGTCAGTTGACTCTAGTGCACACGAGTGTCCAGAGCGAGGAAGAAAGCGGGCGAAATGCTGCTTCGGTACACACGAGTTCGGGGCACGTTGGGCAGAGTTTCATGCCGCACGCTTGGACCATGCTCGATCCGAGAAATATCGCACGACACAGCAACGACAGAAGACAAAGCAGCGCGCTCGCTGCCTAAGCGCGGACTCGCCCAGTCGAAAACTAAAATAATATGGGCTCCAGACGTCAAGCCGAGATTTCCACAGGGCCAGCTCCAAGCAGTCGAGGACCGCAAACTGGCGCTGCACAAGCTGGCGCAACACGTGTCTGACGTAAACGCAGTTGGCGCGTACCAGCAAGCGTACCACATGTGGCAGACCTGTCTTTTGTGTACACAAGACGGCGAGATCACACAACACGTTATTCTGGACCAGGAAGTAGCATTGAGTCTGGCGCGACTGATTGCAAATCATTACAACTGGGACGAGTGCTTGGACGTGCTCAATCTGTTGCTGGAAATGCGCGGCGATCCGGGTGCGCAGAAAGTGCAGCAGCCAACGCGGCGAATAAGCACGATGGTGGACCATAAAGTAGCCCGGGCCGTACTTGATGCGATACTGTCGCCCCGGTTTATTGGACTGCCAGGGCGGCGGCTGGCCGGCCAAGCTGCACTGCAAATGTTTACCGACTTTGGCGTGTTCCAGACCGACCCTGACTACGTTGCCCTGAACATCCGGATCTGCGGGTTTATATCTGATCAAAACAACCTCGACCGACGGCTCTTAAAGCGCATTAATGTAGCCAGCCTGACACCGCGAGAGAAGTTTGAGCTGGCGCTGGCCCATGCACGGTGTCTGCAGCCCGAGCAGAGCAGAGAGTTGTTGGCAACGCTGTCTGATCTGACCAAAGAGCAACGCATCGAGTCGCACGTGGCGCTGTGTGCGTCGTTTGCCGAAAGTGCCAAGCACAGCGAGGCGTACGAGCAGCTACACGAGCTGGAGAGCGACGTGTTGTGGACGGCCGACCAGACTGCGTTCGACAAAAGCGCAGTGGTGCATAACAGCCGAATCAACATTGTGTTTGCAGCGGCGATGGCACTGACTCCGCGCCAGCCATTTACATACTACTACCACACAATTGCGTCCACGCACTGCAGCCCGCGGTTTGGAAAGCAAGCTGACGTGTCGCAGATGTTTGTTGATACAGCCGCACGTATTCGCGAAACCACGGGCCACGAGCACCGGCGTCGCGCAAGCCTGCACAGCAACCTGTTCCGCTGCATGTGTGCCGTCTACGCAATGTGCACAGAAAACGGGCTCAAGACAACATTGACGTTGAGCGCCTTGGAGACGCATTTGCACAGTCTGCAACGAGACTTGGTGCACAAAACAAGCACCGAGGCCTCAACTTCCATGCCCAGCGGCCTTGACTACGCATCAAGCATGCTGCGCAGCTACTTGTGGGCGCTTGTGTTCTCAGACCAGGTGCGGCCAATGGACAAAAGCACACGAGCGTGGGACGAGATAAAGCACGCAGAAAAGTATGTTCCAGGGTTCAAAGCAAATGTCGTGGTGATGGAGCCGGCTTTAGTGCTGTTGCTTCCGCGCAGTATATGGACGAGCGGACTGCGAGGAGCGTTTAAAGACAATGCGGCGTTTATGATCTCCGACGAAGCCATGTGCGCAATGCATTGGCGGCCGACGTTTGCGCTGAGCGAGCAGATGGCGCAGCGAGCACATGAGTGGGGCGTTGACCACCGCGTGGCTCCCTTGCGAGTGCTGCTGGCGGTCACGCAGGGCTGGAACCGGCAAGCGCTCGAAATAGCCAAGCAATCGCTTCTGGCTCCTCACCTCCGCATCGCGCCAACCACCCTTGCATTGGAGGGCACGCGCACAAGCAAGTACTTTGAGCAGCTAGTGCTGGTCCTGTCGATGTTCAAGCCCGGAGCCGATCTGGCAATATCTAAAGTGCACGCCCTCGTCCAATCGCAGTTTCGCAAAATCAAAATGACCGAACGTCTTGCCATTGCCTTTCTTTATTGCTGCATCCGGTCGCGCAACGAAGCAACAGCCCGCGACATACTCGTGCTGTTGGAAAAGCAACGCACAGTACCTTCTCCGCGAGTCCACGAGCTGTACATGCGCGCGTGCTTGCGCTCGGGCCTTGTGCCACGAGCCATTGAGGTATTTCACCGGCTCGCGTACGAGTCTCGGCGGAGTGTGGGCGAGCCTTCGTTTGTTTACTTTATCGATTACATGGCTGACCAGCGTGAGTCGTGTGTGGGCGCCGAGCATGCGTTTGACGCGTGGCTGCAGAACTCGCAGTATCGGGGCCGAGCAACACAGAGGTTGGTGGAGCGGTGGAAGCAGGTGGGAATGAGCCGTGAGTCGCGCAACGAGCATAATGTGTTTATGCCCAAATCGCCGTTGTCGGATGTGCTGCAAAAAGCAGGTGTTAAGAAGGAGGCGCCAGGCAAGTACTCGAGCAAACGGTGGCTGCGCGACTGGGAGTTCCATATGGTGGTTTCGCTGGTTGGCGCATATGTGGTGTCGGGCCGGATCAATCGGGCGATGGACTGGGAACTGTGGATTCTCGATGCGATCCGCAACAAGTCGCTGAGCATGAAACCGGAGCTGATCTCTCGAGTATCCAAGCTCCTCGTGCGCCATTTAACATTTGACTCGTGGGACCATGCAAAGTGCGTGCTCGACTTTATTATTGCAATCGACCACAACACAGGCTCTGGGAATTTGGGCAAGCAAGTGTACCAACTGAGTCTTCGTCATACGTTTACGTCGCTCTACTATTTTGCGCAGCGCAACGACCCTGTCAAAACCCGTGCGCAAATCCGCGCATACTTGCAAGAACACAACGCCCAATACGTTTCATCGTTTATAGAAGCACAAACAGCTTAGAATTTATTGGATGTTTTCAATGTTTATGCGGTTCTGTTTTTCCAACTGCTTGAGTTTCTCTGAATAGTCTGTGAGGAGTTTCCGGTACTTTTCCAGCGAGTCGTTCTTGAGCTTTATGTCGTGACGAAGCACTGTGATTTCTTTTTCCAGAATGGCACGACGTGTGCATGTGCGAGGATGTTCGTCCAATGTGCTTTTGAGTTCGGCAAATTGGGCGTGCACGGTGGAGACGTGAGAGGCAAAGTCATGGGCGCGTTGTTGTGCGTCTTTGGCGAGTGTCGTGTCGGTGGGCGGAAACAGCGTTTGCAATGCTGCGTCGACTGTCTCGTCCAGTTTGTCCAGTTTGTCCAGTAGTGGATTCATTTGTTAGTTCCCAAAGTACAGGTACATAAAATGCAATATTTCTGTTTCGTTGCTTATACGCAGATTGGTGATCACCATTAATCCACGCGTTATTTTCTCGTTGTACGCGTTTAGCGCATTTTTCTTTCTCAGC
Source organism: Coemansia sp. RSA 678 (assembly GCA_027577515.1). Classification (NCBI taxonomy): domain Eukaryota; kingdom Fungi; phylum Kickxellomycota; class Kickxellomycetes; order Kickxellales; family Kickxellaceae; genus Coemansia; species Coemansia sp. RSA 678. The sequence goes on from JANBQW010000049.1 coordinate 17,396, forward strand.
TTTTGCACTTTCCAGATTTTTATTATACTAATGACCGACAAGGGCAAGCAAGTAGACACGTCAGAGACGCCCGACCCGCAAACCGCGCTCGGTGCGGTAATGCCCGTAATTGCCGATTTGCTCGAACGCGGCACACGGGCGTTTGCCCTAAGTGACTGGGAAAACGCAATCGACTACTTTGGCGAGCTGTCATCCATTACCGAGCAAACGTTTGGCGACGAGTCGCAAAGATACGCCGATTCGTTGGTCATGTACGGACGTGCCCTACTTCAGCACGCGATCGAGCAGAATGCGTTGTTGGCGCAGAAGACATTGGCGGAAGCAGCCACTGGTACGCTCAGCAAAAATGAGGAGAGTGAGGACGAGCAGGCACAGCCGAGCAAGGCGAATATTCAGTTTGAGGGTGAGCCTGATTTCCGTCAAGTCGACGAGCAAGACGAGGGCGCAGCTGAGGAAGATGAGGACGATGACTTTGCGGCTGCGTGGAACGTACTGGACGTTGCCCGCGTCATCCAAGAAAAAGCAACCGACACAAAGTCGCAGCTAAAGTACGCCGAAACGCTCATGCTCCTGGGCGACGTGTCAATGGAGTCTGAGAACTTTGCACAAGCGGTCACCGACTTTACATCTGCTCTCCGTGTCAAACAAGCGTGTTTGGCCGACGGAGACCGCGAACTCGCCGAAATATACTACAAAGTAGCTCTTGCGCACGAGTACAACCAAGAAACCTCAAAGGCCTTGGAGCTGATGAGCGACGTACAGCGTATTCTAAACAACCGGCTGCAATCCATCAAAGACTCGACGGAGGACAAGGATGAGTTCGAGTCGTTGCAAGAGGTGTTGGCGGATGTGAAGGCAAAGATTGAGGAATGGAAGGCGCCGCCGGAGCGAGTGGACGTGGGGGCGGTTACGGGAGGCGATCAGTTGTTGGCAGACAAGGCAAAGGAGATGTTGAGGCTGGCCGTGGAGGCGGGAAAGGTCAACGACATTACAAGCTTGGTCAAGCCCAAAAGCAAGAAACGAGACGGCGAAACCAAGCCAGACAGCGAGACGAAGCGAGTGAAAAACGAAATGTGATCAACCCCACGGTTTAACAAAAAAAACACTTTTTACGTTCCTCCAGTCTCTATTTTTATAATTGAACGAGAATGAGTCGCCTCAATGCCATACACTTTGCCGTTCTGCTTCTGTTCCTTAACCAGGCACTCGCCATGGACGTGACAAAGTTTTGCAAATGCACGTGCGGCCAAAACTCGACAATACTCGAGCTCACAAAGTTTGCGCTCTCTCGCCTCCCGCACGCAACCGAGCCTATTGACGTTAGCACGCTTATGCCCAATGTGTGTATGAACTGCACAAAGCTGTTGTGCGGGCTTGCGGAGCCGGACTTGTGCGACGGAGCGGCGGTGGATGATGACTATGTGCCGTTGTGTTTTCAGCGGGACTCGGTGCAGGATAAGCTTATTGTAGTGGGGTTTTTGGTGCTTGTGGGCACGCTGCTCGTGTGGTCGGCCGTGCGCGATCGACTTGGGCCGATTGTCGAGCGAGTGCGGAACCAGTACGGGTACAACGTGGTAGCTCAGACATAAGGGATATCAAGACATAGCCAGGGATACCAAAGCATAGCCAGGGACATCAAGACATAGCCAGGGATACCAAAGCATAGCCAGGGATATCAAAGCATAAGGGATATCAAAGCATATCATATTGTTTCATTTACATTCCAATCACTATTACGCGGAAACAAAAGAAAAAGGACTAGGAAAAAACGCAACCTTAGTTTTGGAACTTTGCGCCCCACTTCTTCAGACGAATGCTCTGGATCTTGATAAAGCCCTCCGAGTCGGTCGGCTCAAAGTCGCCCTGCACGTCCATCGACGACTGCTCCATGTCGTACAACGTCTCAGTGTCGCTCCACCGGCCGTCAATAGAAAGACTGCCCTTGTACAGCTTGACACGCACCGAGCCGTTAACGTTGGTCTGCGTGAGCGGAACCATCTTGGTGAGCAAATCGCCTTCGGGCGAAAAGTACAAACCATTGTACATAATCTTGCCAAACACGGGCGTAATATGCTCGTCGCGGTACGCACGCACCTCGCGGTCCAACACAAGGCCCTCAAGGTCAATATGCGCGGCGCGCAAGATGGTACCTCCGGGAGTCTCGTAGCAGCCACGCGACTTGATGCCGATAAAGCGGTTCTCGACAATGTCGATGCGGCCGACACCGTTGCGGCGAGCGACCGTGTTGAGGTACAAGAACAGATCAAGAGCATCGGTCACATCCGTGCCATCAGCTTCGTTGGTGACGCGGACGGGCTTGCCCTCCTTGAACGTAATAGTGATGCGCTCGGGCGTGTTGGGCGCGTCTTCGGGATCCACCGTCAGCTTCCACATGTCCTTGGGCGGCGTGACGTTCGGGTCCTCGAGGATGCCGGCTTCGTACGAAATGTGGAACAAGTTCTCGTCGGTCGACCACGGCTTGCTCGGCGTCTGCGACACTGGAATGCCCTTCTCGGCGGCATATGCCAAAAGCGCGTTACGGCCGGGGAACCGCTGGTAGAACTCAGGGATGCGCCACGGGGCGATCACCTGCAGCTTCGGGTCGAGCGCGTAGTACGCAAGCTCGAACCGCACCTGGTCGTTGCCCTTGCCCGTGCATCCGTGCGACACATGAGTGCAGCCTTCTTGCTGCGCGATCTTTACCTGCGACCGCGCAATCACCGGACGCGCCACCGACGTGCCCAAAAGGTACACAGTCTCGTACACGGCGTTGGCCTGGATGGTCGGGATCACAAGCTCCTCAACAAGCTCGCGACGCAAGTCCTCAATAAACACCTTGGATGCTCCGACCTTGAGCGCCTTTTCGCGCGCCTCCTCAAAGTCTTCTTCTTGTCCGACGTTGGCCATGTACGCAAGCACTTCGTAGCCTTGGTCGATCAGCCATACGAGAATGCACGACGTGTCGAGTCCGCCCGAGTAGGCGAGCAGAACTTTGCCTTTTGATCCTGGTGCAGCTGACATATTGGTGTTTTAAAAAATTAGTTGTGAGAGAAGAGGAAAAGGTCTGGACGAGAGCCTGGATGCTGTTTTTATGTCGATGGGTTGTGAAAAATTTTATGCGACAATCGATAATAGGGGGGTTGATGCAATGATGTCAGCAGGAGATGAGCTGGCAGCCTGGGAAAATCGGGCTATGAGTCACTTCCGTATCTCGGAGCCCATCAAAAACATGGCGATGGTTTCGGACACAGCTCACTGGTCTTGCGCTTTTACGGCCCGTGAACTGAGCACTTTTAGCCCAGGTTGGCTTTGGCGTATCGTCCCTATCGTTGATCTGGCTCAATCTGCTCAAGCACAACGTGACTGACAATTACCCTGCTGGGACAGCTGACTGGAGCTAATCGGTAAACAGCGCTATCCGATGGCCCCGTGCCCCATGTGCCCCTTGCGTCCGGCCTGTGCAGCGCACTTAAATCAAAGTTTCCAATTTTCAGACTATTTATTCGTCAACCTTGTCTTTATATCGCGCTAAAATTTTTCCGATTATTGTGACTCTTTTCTCTTCTCTTTCTCTCTTTACAACAATGATTCGCGCAGGCCACTTTGCCAAGGGACGGGTTGGCGCGCTTGCCCGTGCATCCAAAGCAGCCAGCGTGCTGTCTCGGGGAGTGCGGTTGTACTCGTATCAAGCCCGGCCTGATACTTCAGAAAAAGAGACAATTGTCAAGCTGTTGTACAACATTGGATCCAAGAAGGAAGTGGAACAGTACTTGCGGCACTTTTCGTCGGTCGAGTCTCAAAAGTTTGCCGTCATCAAAGTTGGCGGTGCCGTTATCTCGGACGATCTGGCGACGTTGGCGTCTGCCCTGACGTTCCTCACCCGTGTCGGATTGTATCCGATTGTTGTGCACGGCGCCGGGCCACAGCTGAACAAGCGCTTGGAGGCAGCAAAAATTGAAGCACGCTACGAAGACGGCATTCGAATTACAGACGGACAAACTTTGGCCATCGCTCGCGAAGTGTTTGCCAGCGAGAACCGCAAGCTGGTCGAGGCCCTCGAGCGCCTCGGCACAAGAGCCCGCCCAATTACCGGCGGCGTGTTTGTGGCCGACTATTTGAACCGCGAAAAGTACGACCGCGTGGGCAAAATCTACAGCGTGAACCGCGAAGTCGTCGAAAGCTCGATTCGCGCCGGATGTCTGCCCATTCTGACGTCGCTGGCCGAGACGCCCGACGGCCAGATTTTGAATGTAAACGCCGATATTGCTGCAGGCGAATTGGCGCGTGTTCTGGAGCCGCTAAAGATTGTGTATTTGAACGAGAAGAACGGGCTGTATCATGGCACGACGGGCAAGCGCATTGAGACGATCCATTTGGATGAGGAGTACGAGAATTTGCTGAAAGAGCCGTGGGTGCGGTACGGCACAAAGCTCAAGCTCAAGGAGATCAAGGAACTGCTGGATACGTTGCCGCGGAGCTCGTCGGTGGCGATTATTTCGGCCGAGCATCTGCACAAAGAGCTGTTTACGCACTCTGGTGCCGGCACGCTGATTATGCGCGGACACCGGCTGTTTAGCAAGCAGGATTTGGCACAAGTCGACTCGGACCGGTTGCGTGCGCTATTGATGGAGCACGATCCCAGCATTGCGTCGGGCGAGACGACGGCGGCGTCGTACTGGCAGCATTTGGCGGCGCTGAAGAAAGAGGGCGGGCGGTACTGGATCTACGGCGATGAGCCGTACCAGGTGGCAGCGGTTGTGGTGCGCAAGCCCGGCCAGGAAATTGCGGTTGTGGATAAGTTTGTTGCGTCAAAGGCGGCTGTTTTGGGCAACATCACAGACAATGCGTGGAAGCTGATTACGCGTGATCACCCGCAGCTGGTGTGGTCGGTGCCCCGGGCCGACGACAATCTGTCGTGGCACTTTGAGCGCGCCGACGGCAGCTGGGCCGTTGGCGACAACATCGTGTTCTGGTACGGCGTGGAGGACTGGAAGCAGATCTCAGAGCTGCTGACCAGCAAGTTCAACGCCCAGAACACTACATCCAGCTCGGTTCCGTCGGGCACTCGTGCGTACTCGACAATGGCGCGCCGCACTATTGCTCGCAGCTCTGCGCCTATGGGCCGCCGTAGCTACAGCACTGGCTCATCTTCAGGCCCCCCGCTACGAGTCGGCCTTATCGGCGCACGTGGATTTACCGGCCGTGAGCTGATTAAGCTGATCGACGGACATCCGCGGTTCGAGCTATCGTATGTGTCGTCGCGCGAGCTGGCTGGCAAGCCCGTGCCCAACTACACGAAGGCGCAGCTCAGCCACGTCAACCTCAGCGCGCAACAAGTGGGCGACTTGGCCAAAGCCGGCCGCCAAGCAGTCGATGTGTGGATTCTGGCACTGCCCAACAACGTTGCAGCGCCGTTCGTTGCGGCGATCAACACGGCGACCGCTCAAGTGTCGGTTGACCAGCAGCCAATTGTGGTTGATCTGTCGGCCGACTACCGGTTCGACGCGACCGGCCAATGGGCGTACGGTCTGCCCGAGCTGCATCGCCGTGAGCTGAAGAGCAACATGACTGGGCGTATCGCCAACCCTGGATGCTATGCAACAGGATCGCAATTGGGCATCGCGCCCTTGCTTCCGTATCTCGATCAATCGCGCCTGCCGTCGGTGTTTGGCGTATCCGGGTACTCGGGCGCCGGAACCAAGCCGTCGCCCAAGAACGACCCTGAGTTTCTGCGCGACAACCTCATTCCATACGCTCCGGTCAACCACATCCATGAGCGCGAAATCGGCCATTCTCTGACGCGTATGTCCCATCCTCAACACCCGTTCACCACAAACAATCCGATCCGTGTGCAGTTCTCTCCGCACGTTGCTCCGTTTTTCCAGGGCATCAGTCTGACCCTGCACGTGCCGTTGCGCCAGTCGATGACCGCCAAAGACATGCTCGAAGTGTTCCGGGAGTTTTACCAGAACGAAAAACTGGTGCATGTGACGGAGAGCGCGCCCCTTGTTCGGGATAATGCGGGTAAGCATTATGCGGTGGTTGGTGGGTTTGCCGTGCCGCCGCATAGCGAGGGCGGGCTGGCCGAGCTGGCGAACCGTCGGGCCGTTTTGAATGTTACGTTGGATAATTTGCTAAAGGGTGCGGCCACGCAGGCTATTCAGAACATGAACATTGCGGTGGGTATTGACGAGTACACGGGTATTCCGACTCCTGATGAGCCGACCATGTCGCCAAACTAGGTTTTTTATGTTTTATTGGATGTTTAGTGCTTTTTGCACAATGAGTAGTTTTATTCTCACTTTTGGTCTTGCAAACATTTTTTGTTCGTTGATGTTTTTACAGTCTGACAAACGTTCATTTGCACTAAACCAAATAACCAGAGTTATTTATAAATAAACTATTCAGTCCCTCGTTTTCTTAACCATGTTTCGTTTAAAATAAACCACAATACTGCCCGGCCACATATTTTTATATTTGTCCAAAACTACCTTTGAAGAGTAAGGTAAAATACATACAGCTAACACTACGCAGTCTCGGTCTTGCACTGTGTGGTTGTTTTTGTTTTATTGATAAAGAGCAAGGCAGCAATAGGCAATTTCAGTAAGTGTTTCAAAAAATAATGTTACCAATATAATGAGTTTGCGTGGAAACGGCAAAGAATATTAAACATTGGAACATCAATAACGTACTAATTTTTTATAGATTAAATTCTATTGCAAAACAACTGTGTTTGTATAATATCAGCCTAAAGTACAAAAAATGATACTGCAACGACGTGCTGACAGTTTTAAGAATAGTTGAATATAAAAGGATTTCAAAGCGTATTAATAAAACACTTGCTCTTATTTCTGCGGCATTGCTGTCGCAGCCGTCGTCGTAGTGGCCACACGTGTTGTTCTCGCTGTTGAGCCTTTAGAGTAAATTTAAAACTTGCGCGTGCAAGCGGGCAAAAACAGGTGACATTCACATACTGACCAGTTTCTGCTGGGTCGGCGATTTCACAAATAATCCATTGCTTGTAATCGCATGTTAGTGTATAGCGGCAGAGATAGACGCCCTGGTTGAACGTTAAACACTACCGTTTATTCTTTAGGCCTACAAGCGCATTGATCCGGGAGCTGATCCGACTGAGACTCCCGCAGCATAACTATCATGGTATGTCAATAATTATAAAATATTGATTCTGGCGCTGATCAAGATCGATAGTTACAAAAAACAGATCAGTTTGTCGCTTGTTTATCTTTCTTGTTGAATTGGATTCTTATTTCTTTGAATTTACTCTTTAAGCTTTTAAGCGACATGGCTTTAAACCTGACAGCGACGTTTAGAACGGCAAACTGGAGGGCTGTGTCTTCGGCAACTGCGAATGCACGTGTCCAATTGGGTTCAGGTCTGTCAGGCGTGAAACGGGCACAGCCTATGTTACCCGATCTGCGACTTCAGATACGCGCTCTGTCCTGCAGCGCTATCGACAATTATTGTGTGCCAGGAGGCAATGGTGCTTCAACGGCTGGCTCATCAATGTACGGTTCGCGTGGCTATTCAACAAAGAGGGCGCCATCTGTGACTATGTCTCAGTCTGAGCTGAGTCGCTCAATCGAGAAACTAGGCGCAGCAGATGACTGGGAGGGCGTTTGGAAGCTGATTAACGGTGCCTGGACTTCAACTACGACGGAACCAGACACGGCGAGCATGCAACAACTGATCGACCACGCGCTGGCCAAAAAGAACGGTCGCCAGGCAGTTAGACTGGCACAACGACTCTCGTCTATTATTTCTCGCAATCGTTTAGCTGCCAATGCGATAACTGACGAGTGGATTGTTGCTGCTCTTTGTTCAGCAGTCAACTTGACCAATAGCTTGGCGGCAGGTAAGAAACACCCGTTTGTCGATTTTTCGATTGCACTGTTTTCAATTGACGTTACGCCTGATGGACCCAAACTTGACAGAAAACAGTTCCGAGTGCTGCGATGTGCCGATCGACTGCTGGCGGGTAATTCGGTACGGGGAGTCGCTAGCATTAAAGCTGAGCTAAACGCAGCGACAGTCGAATATGTTGTGCCTTTGAAAACGGACAGCGAGCAATCGGTGCAATCGGTGAAAGGCCCAAAGTGGACCCACAGTACTGAAAAGCATGGCAAAGACCTGTCGTATCCTGAACTAAAAAAATGGTACATGGATGCTACTGCGCGGCGTGTGATTCCGACTATTAAAAATCTCGTACAGGTGCTCATCAAGGCGCAAAAGCACGGCGACCACGAGTTTTGGGAGACTGTCATCGGCAAGGACTTTCCTAAACTCATGGACGCGTTTAAATTCACAAACTTGACGACAACAGGTCGGCTAATCAAAAACTATAAGCAATCTGTGTGGTCGCTTGCAATTAGTACATACGCTTCTCGCAAAGAATTCGACAAGGTAATTGAATACTTTGGTCGAATTATCAATGCTGGCACATTTCCAGCATCAACAGAGTGTACTGAGCTGCTAAAATTGCTGGAAGACAAAGATGTTCCATTGCCCGTGTTGCCAATGGGCCGCAAACAAGCTACATCAACCATATGTGGTATGAAGCCAGCGTATATGCCACAGAGCAAATCTCCAGGCAGCAAAATTATTGATGTAGAATCACCAGCTCATCGCACCAAGCTGATAGCCCAAATGGGACTTGCCATGCTATATTCATCATTGCAGCACAAACAATGGCCAACTGATTACTTCTATGGGTTGCTGCTTGGATTGTTGGCTCGTGCCCAGATGATTGATGAGCTGCAGCATGTGTTTACAGTTGTGATGCCAGCAGCCATGTCCAGTGTTCCAGCAGATATTTCAAATCCACTACTCTATGATACTGGCCCTCTTGTCTGGGTGACAGCAATACAAGCCATGTCTGACAGTGGCAAGTTTGACTTGGCAAAGCAATGGTTTGAAGAGTATCGAGCCGATGTCTTGCCCAAGCTTTGTGAACAGTCCTCGTCGTTTGCTAAGCGCTGGTCTAAGCTTTCTGCGCAGAGCAGGCTGGCTATACTTGCAGAACCTTACTATGCTTCAGCACAAATAACTCGCCCTCTTAACACAGATGGTACATCTCCAACACCTTGGTACAATCTGCAACAGGTTGAGCGACTATTGGAGCTGGATCAGCTGCGGGAGCAGGACAAGCTTACTCGGCCATTTGAAGGTGTTATTCCATTGCTGCAAGTGTTTACACACACTGATGAGTACTTGAACGTGGATAAAGCTGAAGCATTGATTAAAAACGTCGGTTTGCCATACTCAGAGACCAAAGAGCCGCAAGTTATTCAACCAGAAAACTACTTAAAGTTGGCATGGTGCTATAGAATGATGGTTGATGGGCATTTGAACATGTTTCTACCGCAAAAGAAGAAGCTGGGTACAGCTTTTAAAACGGATTCTGGCGTTGCAAAGACAAAGGAGCGTATAATATTCTGGTTCAAAAAGTGGAATCCTGCTCGCACAAAAGCTCTTCAGGAAATTAGCGAAGATGATCCTAGAATCTCATTTACCAAAGAGCAGTTGATAATGATACGTAAATTGTTGGAGTAGACTGAATATATTTTCTAACTAATAAACAATTTTGGCAGAATCTACTCATCTTTTGAATATGCATTTTAAACAAAATATTAATTGTGTATGCCATGTGTGATGTTGAGGTTATATTATATAGACAACTCCAAAAGTTTGGGAAAGCTAATGTGTACCATTTCAAAATATTGTAGCTGGCCTGTGGATATAGTTATTCACAATGAGGTATTTCTGTTTTACTATTGTTAAACATATCAACTTTTAAAGTAAAACAAATACACCTCCGGTTTATTTTGTATAACAGCAGCAGCATGGCTCTGTTTCAATAAAACGCAAATGGCAAAACACATTGCCTGGCTCTGCTCATTATTTTATTATTATTTGCAAATTCACAACTGATGTGAAAAATGACATGTAGTTGGAAAACACCCCAAAATTAAAGCAATTTAAAAAAATAGTCAT
>JANBQW010000050.1:0-27190 GCA_027577515.1 Coemansia sp. RSA 678
CATGGAGATATGGCCGCGCCGAGAATCAGAGTACGTGTTGCCTGAAGACGATGGTGAGCTTGCTGATTCAGGCCCAAAGACACCCGAGGAGAGCGCAAATATATTTTCCCGGCTGACTTTTTCATGGATGTCACCGCTGCTGAGGCTCGGCAGGCACAAGGGGATTGCTGAGAGCGATTTGTGGCCCCTGCCTGCGAAATATGCTCCAGTAAATGTAGCGGAAACATTTGAGTTGCATTGGGAGGCGGAACTTGGTGGACACAGCCCATCACTGTTACGGGCGCTGTGGAAAACTACGGGTGTGCCTTACGCGCTGGCGGGGCTATTGAAGCTAGTGCAGGACATTTTACAGTTTACGCAGCCAGTGTTGCTATCACGGCTGATTGGATTTGTAGCATCGTATGCAACCAGCTCCCCGCAGCCAGTGTCTTGGGGGTACTTTTACGCATTTTCAATGCTGTTCCTGCAATTGATCCAGACTTTGGTTCTACATCAGTACTTTCAGTTAGGGATGACGACCGGTATGAAAGCAAAGTCGAGCCTTACGTCGGCAATCTACAAAAAGGCACTGCGGCTGTCTAACGAGACACGCCAGGAGTACACGACAGGCAGCATTACCACGCTGTTCTCAGTGGACGTCGAGCGCATTGGCGGCGTAGTAGACTACGCACACATTGCATGGTCCGGGCCGTTGCAGATCTGCTTTGCAATGTGGTTACTATACAGGACATTGGGATGGTCTGTGTTTGCCGGAATAGTAGTTATGGTGGTCACGGTTCCTCTTAACGCCTGGCTAACTAAACGAATGCGCGACCTACAAATTGTGCAAATGAAGAACAAGGACAAGCGCACGATGTTGATAGACGAGACGCTATCCGGGATTAAAGTGATCAAGCTATATGCGTGGGAAAGGTCGTTCCTACAGCGGATCCAGCATGTGCGAGAGGCACTGGAGCTGAGTGTACTGAGTGCGTATGGGCGCGTGTATGCATGGTCGTCGGTCAGCATGATGGTTGTGCCATTCATGGTCTCATTTGTAACATACCTTGTGTACTCTGTATTCGATGGCGAATCACGCGGGCCACTGACAGCACAGCTGGTGTTTGTGTCGCTGTCACTTTTCAACTTGCTGCAGTTCCCGTTGATTATGTTTCCAGTAATTATATCAGCGCTGGTAGAGGCGAGCGTAGCGATGAACCGGGTATATCGGCTGCTGACCAGCGATGAGCTAGATCCAAGCAGTGTTGCGCGGCTCACAAGTACATGTGTGGCCAAGGCAGCAGCTGGTGATTCCGACGCAGTGGCGGTGCACGTCAGAGGTGCGTCATTTCGGTGGTCCAGTACCGGCCCACTGGTATTGGGCAACATTAATTTTAGCGCAAAAAGTAACGAGCATCTGGCAGTTCTTGGGCGTGTTGGTGCAGGAAAGTCGTCACTAGCATCGGCACTGCTCGGAGATATGCGCCTAGAGCAGGGCGATGTTGCAGTGCACGGATCGGTGGCGTACGCGCCGCAGCAACCATGGATCATGAATGCAACACTTCGAGACAACATTCTGTTTGGACTAAAGTACAATGAAGCGTTCTACATCCAGGTGATTAATGCGTGCGCGCTGCGGCCAGACCTTGATATGCTTGCGGCTGGCGACCTTACAGAGATTGGTGAAAAGGGCATTAACCTCTCCGGCGGCCAGAAAGCGCGTGTGTCGCTTGCACGGGCTGTTTACGCGCGTGCTGACGTGTATATCCTAGATGATCCGCTATCGGCTGTTGATGCACATGTTGGACGACATTTGTTTGAGAATGTGCTTGGACCAAATGGACTTTTGCGGTCGCGCTGTCGCATCCATGTTACAAATGCAATTTCGTTTGTAAGCAAATGTGACTCGGCATTGGTGCTGCGCAATGCTACAGTGGCCGAGCACGGCCCAATCGGCGAACTTCTAAAAGCGCGCGGCCAAGTGTACAATCTGATCCAAGAGTACGGCTCAACAGCTGCTAGCTCACCTTCGACATCATCCGATATCACGCCCAGCGCAAGCGCTGTACAGCTTGACAATACTCTGGAAAGTGCAGAAAAGCTCGACAGTGTCCAGGATATTACAGGACATCGGACGACTATTGGCTCGCTTCCTCCGGCAAGCATTGCATCTCTCCAGCAAACAGGACATCTGCAGCTGTTGCAAGATAGCGGCGACAACGGCGAGGCGCTGATGACTAAGGAAGTGTCTGCGGTGGGCAAAGTATCTCTGGCAGCGTACGTGTCATACTTCCGTGCATGCTCGTGGAGTGGTACAGTGCTGTTTATAGGCGGCGTGCTGTTGTGCCAGGCGGCACTGGTACTGAGCAATGTATGGTTGAAGGTCTGGGCCAGCGCTAATGAAGCTCATGAGCGCAGTGGCACAGCCGACAGTCGTGGTCCGCTGTATTACATTGCTGTGTATGGACTGTTTGGCGTGGTTGCAGCGGCATTTTGCTATCTGCGTGCAGTGGTGCAGTGGTGTGTGTGTGTCGTGCGTAGCGGTCGCGTTACGCACCGCCAGATGCTACAGGCCGTGCTACGCTCGCCTACAAGCTTCTTCGACACAACTCCACTGGGCCGCATTTTGCAGCGCTTCTCAAAAGACATGAACAGTGTTGATGAAGTTATTCCGCGCACAATTGGGTCGTGGTTGGTGTGCATAGCCAACGTTTTGCTTTCGCTTCTGGTTATCGTGGTGTCGCTACCAGCATTTGCTGTTGTAGTGGTGCCGGTGTTGGTCTTTTTCTTCTACCTCAAGAACTACTTTTTGGACACGTCACGCACGCTCAAGCGCTTGGACTCAACTACGCGTTCCCCGATTTATGCAGGGTTTCAGGAGTCTCTGGCTGGCGCCTCGACCATTCGCGCTTACGGGCTGAGCGCGCGCTTTATGGCCGAGAACGTGCGCAAAGTTGACGCCAACCAACGCTGCGTGTACCCGTACCTGTCGCTCAACCGCTGGCTGGCCGTGCGCTTGGAGTTTATGTCAGCTTTCATTATATTTTCTACGGCGCTTTTGGGCGTAGTATCGCTGCTGTACGGCACTGCCGACGCCGGCCTGGTTGGACTGACGGTAACATACGCTTTGCAGAGCACACAGCAGATCAACTGGATGCTGCGCATGGAGTGCGACCTTGAAAACAGCATGTGTGACTATGTGCGCATTCAGGAGTTTGAGCAGCTGCAGCCCGAGGCTGCCGACGTTATCGAAGACCATCGTCCACATGCAACATGGCCGCATGCTGGCCAAATTGAGTTTAAGAACTACTCGATGCGCTATCGCAGCGGCCTGGACCTGGTATTGAACGACGTCTCATTTGTCGCAAAGCCACGGGAGAAAATTGGAATTGTTGGCCGGACGGGCGCTGGAAAGTCGTCACTGACGCTGGCGTTGTTCCGTATTATTGAGGCCGCTAGCGGTCAGATCTTACTGGACGGTGAAGACATTGCAAAGTACGGGCTGTTTGATGTGCGCAGCAAACTGTCCATTATCCCGCAAGATCCAGTTTTGTTTGCTGGCACGGTACGCGATAACCTCGACCCGTTCAACGAATACAGCGACCAGGAAATTTGGCAGGTGCTGGATCATGCACACCTTGCTGAGTTTGTCCGCTCTAAAGACGAGCGTCTCGAATTCGTCGTAGCCCAGAGCGGAGAAAACTTTAGTGTTGGCCAGCGGCAACTCATCTGCCTGGCCCGAGCGCTGCTGAAGCGTGCCAAGGTGCTAGTGCTTGATGAGGCCACGGCCGCTATCGATCCAGAAAGCGACGCAATTATCCAAGAATCTATTCGTAAGGAGTTCAAAGACTGCACCGTACTAACCATCGCCCACCGCCTCAATACCATCATCGACAGTGACCGGATCCTGGTTCTGGACCATGGCCAAGTTGTCGAGTTCGACACGCCTGAGCGCCTGCTTGAAAAGAGCGATGGACTGTTTAAGCAGTTGTGGGCTAATGCCAGTTCAAGCTAGATTTCCTCTATAACTTTTCAGTGGGCGAACGTTAAATTTATCCAGTCAATCAATTTTATGATTAGTATTTTACGGCAGCCCAAGCGCAGACTTACAGTTTGACCATTCCGCTGCAAAAATCCAAGGCTGGAGTCTGGATTTCAGATGTGCCAGGCCAGCATGCTGGAGCCTCCCAAGTGCGCAGCGGTGGCGGCTGAACGAGGACACTATAATTCCCCAAAAGCCCGAAGCTAGGGAGCCATGGAAGCTTCCAGCCGCCTTTCTTGGCAGCGCCGCGCATTGTCTGCCGCCACGCTGTGAATGCACCGTTTGTATGACCGTTGCAACTTGCGCCTCTGCAGAACGTTCTTTGCTTCTATTCTGTTGATGCTACTGCATTTTACGAGGCGTCAAAATACCTGGGAGCATTGCATTTTGCGGCGCTGGTCGCACTGACATAGCTATGCATTCTCAGAAGCAACACCAGATCGGCCTTGCACTGCACCAACAAAGCATGTGGACAAACAAACAGATATTGCAGTTAAGCCTAAACAAAGCGCTGAGTGAGCATGTAGTGAAGGCGAGCGTATATACGACAGAAAGTATGAGTCTGGCACACAGATGCCGAGAATCACATGGCCGAGCCAGCAGGCTGCTGCCGGTCGGTAATTAGTCTAAATGCAAGTAATTTAGGGGGCATATCAGGATGTGGCGAGAGCACTCTGGTATGCCAGAACGCGCGTCATGTGGCTCAGTCGCAGCGACATTCAGGATCGATGGAGAGGGAGGGGAAACGGGGGACACGCTTAATGAATTTTCTCAGCATACATGCACTATCTTCAAACAATTTAATTGCTGTCTGTACACAACCAAAAACACCTTTTGGCGTACATGGCAACAGCCACATGGCAACCAGACAGAGCACCTCAATTACTAGCCAAAGCGAGAATGATTACCAGCTGATGTTCGCTGAATACAGCCGGCGTCATAGCGCAGAGGCAACCGGGCGGATGCACATTCTGGACACAAACGGCGCTTAAATCTTGCCCGGATCAGGTACACAGAGTTGTGATATAACATTGAATACAGGAGCCAGGACTGGCACATTGATTGCAACTGGTAGACATGCACCTGTCAATACTGGTTGCGGACAGACTGAAATTCCAAGCGCCAATGCTCTGGCATGTGTGGGCGCATGACTGTAAATTCAGGGGCTAAGCAGTCGGAAAAACGCTTGTGATTCAGCGGATTCTGCCACTGACGTTTGTGCCTTGAACATTTTCCAGGGCATGGTGCACGCAGTTGCTGGCAATGAAGGAATGCCTGGCATTTGGTAATTGCAATGAGCAAAGAATCCATAGGTTTTTGCGTACGTAATCAGTCTAGTCTAGGCGCAATAAAGAGCCAAGTGGCAGCTTACGGCAAGAACACATTGGCAGTGTCTGAACAGCAGCCACACTAGACAGTGTGTCTAAAAGTAGGCATGTTCCCCACATTTAGCAAACAGTTGTTCAGCGCTCTGGGCGCTACCCCGCACATCCAGTGGCACCTGTGCTGGCACAGACAGAAGAGCTGAAAACTACAGTTTAAAGCCACGCCTGCAAAGAGATAGCCTCCGCAGCAATGTTTAAGACTGTATCCCCAGACATATATCCTCAGCATCGATCTTTAAAGCTGCCTCCACAGACATAGTGTAGCCTCAGCCGCGACATTTAAGGCCATCCCCGCACCAATCCGTGTTCAGCGCCGCGCAGGTGTAGCCAGCCTCATGCAGTCTGTGCATCATAAAAGTCCGATCGGAGTTTTCTGAAAAATGGGTTCCGAAGGCGCCTCATTCGGCACGATCATACAGATGTGTTTGCGGGCAGGGGAGGGAGGGGGCTTTAGCAACCTCCCCAGCCCACCCCTCGCATTCCCTCCCGGCTTTATCAATGTAGGAACAGCAACCCAAATGTGGCCATGCTGCAATACATATCGCAGACCCTCTGTCTGGCCGGCTGAGGAAAAAGAGGCTCGATAGTGCGCGTATAAATACGAACAGTAGCCGCACGCCTGCCAGTGCCTGCCTGCGCTGCGCTGCCATTTTTGCTTTTCTCCTTCACCCCCGCTGTTTCTGTTCTTTGTTTTATAGCTGCGAAACAAGACTGCCTCTACGCCGCCTCTACGCAGATATAGTGTGCTATTTTATTTGCCTAAAGAGCCAGTAACCCACATCTGCTGCGCTACAACCCATCACTCATACTACATATTACCTGCAACCTGCACCAGCAGCAAGCGGCATTTTAAATCCAGCACATATACTAATAGTCTAGCTGAGCCAAAATGGGCGAAAAGGCAAAGAATGAGAAGGACGATAAGGAGGCACAGTTCGAGGACCACGAGCATGTTGAGGTCAGTGAAGAGCTGCCGCCAGAGCTGGAGGCGCTGATGCAGACAGAGCCGCTCAAGGGCCTGTCCGAGGCCGAGGTGGCCGAGCGCACTGCGCGGTTTGGCAAAAACGAAATCTCAGAGAAGAAAACCAATCCGCTGCTAAAGTTTCTGTCGTACTTTACCGGTGCGATTGCGTACCTGATTGAGCTAGCGTTCATCCTTTCCGGTGTCGTAGAGGACTGGATTGACTTTGGTATCATCGGCGGGCTGCTGGTAATCAACGCGCTGATTGGATTCATTGAGGAGTCCAAGGCCGATGCGGCTCTAGACGCGCTGAAAAACACGCTGGCTCTCAAGTCGCGCGTGTTTCGCGACGGGCGACTGCAGGAGATTGAGTCAAGCGAGCTGGTTCCGGGCGACATTGTAGCAGTGCGGCTGGGTGATATTATCCCGGCCGACGCGCGGCTGCTGGGCATCAGCGTCGATGGATCCGATGTCGAAGTCAACCTGCAGGTAGACCAGTCAGCGCTAACCGGCGAGTCGCTCCCTGTCGAGAAGAAGCGCGGAGACACAATCTACTCGTCATCGATCTGCAAGCAAGGCCAGATGTTGGCGGTGGTAACAAAGACCGGCGCCAACACTTTTATTGGCCGCGCAGCAAACCTCATCTCTATTACGAACGAGCAGGGTCACTTTCAAAAGATTGTGAACCAGATTGGTAATTTCCTGGTCGTGATTACGCTGACAATGGTGGTTATCATCTTCATCTATCTGCTGCTGCGCCGCAAGAATGAGGTTGACCATCTGTCCAAGACCGATGTGTTTGATGTGCTGCGCGACGTGCTCGTGCTGACCGTAGCCGCAATTCCTGTGGGGCTGCCAACGGTGATGTCCGTCACAATGGCGGTGGGCGCCAAGCAGCTAGCTGCCAAGCAGGTCATTGTCAAGCGTCTGACCGCTGTTGAGGAGATGGCATCTGTGTCAGTGCTGTGTTCCGACAAGACTGGCACGCTGACACTCAACAAACTCACATTTGATGAGCCGTACCTCAAGCCCGGCTTTACCAAGGAGGATCTGCTTCTTTACTCGTACCTGGCATCTGAGCCGGGCGCAAACGACCCAATCGAGATGGCTGTGCGCACTGCTGCTAAGCGCGACGTGCCGCTGCTGGCCGACTGCACCGGCCACACAATTCCTGGCTTTAAAGTTGCGTCGTTTGTGCCATTCAATCCTGCAACAAAGCTGACTCAGGCCACAGTCGTCGACCACCATGCCGGCGAGTCATTCCGCGTGGCTAAGGGCGCACCACAGGTTATTGTAAAACTTGTGGGTGGCGACGATGAAGCTACGCACGCGGTCAACCTGCTGGCGCGCCGTGGACTGCGCGCATTGGGTGTGGCACGTACTGTGCCAGGAACGCTGGATAACTGGCAGCTAATCGGCATGATCTCGCTGCTGGATCCTCCGCGCCCCGACTCGGCCGAGACTATCCGCCGCTGCGAAGAAATGGGTGTAGTTGTCAAAATGGTTACCGGCGACCAGCTGATTATTGCCAAGGAGGTTGCTGGACGTCTGGGCATGAGCCGTGCTATTCTCGACGCCAACAGCCTGACCGATCCTGACGCTACCGACGCGCAGTTGGCCGACCGCTGTCTGCACGCGGATGGATTTGCCCAGGTTATTCCTGAGCACAAATATCGCGTTGTTGAGCTGCTGCAGTCGAAGGGCCTTCTTGTCGGCATGACTGGTGACGGTGTAAATGACGCACCTGCGCTAAAGAAGGCTAATGTCGGTATTGCCGTACATGATTGTACTGACGCAGCGCGCTCTGCCGCTGACATTGTGCTGCTGGCACCGGGCCTGTCAACAATTGTCGACGGCGTCTTGACGTCTCGCGCAATCTTCCAGCGCATGCGTTCTTACGCGTTGTACCGGATCACATCAACCGTGCACTTTTTGATCTTCTTCTTCATCATCACACTGGCCTTCCGCTGGCAGATGAAGGCGATTTTGCTGATCTTTATTGCAGTGCTCAACGATGCCGCTACGCTGGTCATCTCCGTCGACAACGCGCAGATATCACGCCGCCCAGACAAATGGCGCATTGGCCAGCTGATCACACTGTCTGTGATTCTGGGCTGCTTCCTGACTGCGCTGTCGTTTGCCGTGTTCTTTGTGGCGCGTGATGTCTTCAACATCCCAGACGATGCTGGCAAGCAGTCTGAGGATGACACTAAGGATGGTCGCATGGAGACCATCATTTACCTCAATGTGTCCTCAGCCCCACACTTTACAATCTTCTCGACGCGTCTTGCCGGCTTCTTCTGGGAGAATCTGCCATCACTGACCTTTACTGCTGCAATTTTGGCCACCCAGGTCTTTGCCATGTTTATCTCCATCTTTGGCATCAATAACCTGACCACAGCCATTGGCGGCGGCTGGGGCGTGTCGCTGCTAGCTATTTCGCTGGCCTACTTTGTTGTTCTTGATGCTGTCAAGGTGTTTGTGTTCCGCATCTGGAGCTTCGAACTCACTGTCAAGCTGTGGCCTACACGTGCGCGCAAGGAGCGTCTGCGGCACAAGAAGGAGCGCCTGATCATCGACGAACGTGTGCGCTTCAACGTCGCACGCATTCGCGCTGTTTCCAAGGCGATCTACGCCGCCAACGCCTTTGCCAAGGCGGGTCGCCGCGAACTGCCTCGCTAGTCTGTGCTCTGTGCATTATTATTATCGGATATTTAATACATTTCAAGACCATTAACGCTAAAATTCGAAAAGGCCTGATTTTTCTGATCAAGCTGCAACACGTTCATCTCTCTTTCTCTGGACTTTTATTGTATTTTTTGTTGTTAATCTAGACAGCTTCCCTGCGCATTCCAGCCCGGCTGGCTCTTCTGTCTTTACACGCTCTCGTCATTGCCTTCCCTGCCTGCGCTTATTCCGGCCACCTTTGGCAATGAGCGCTGGTGGATTTCAGCCTCTTGACGCGTCTTCCCAGCCTGACACTCCCAATTCAGCAGGTATGCGTTTAAATGATGCGTTTTCGCTAACTTTGAAAATGAAAATGCTATAGGTTAAAATCGTATCTGCGGTTCTGACCTGTACACCGCGTGCATTAATATTCATGTAGATACTGCGGGTAACACGACACACAGTGTGCCACCCAGCGGAATTGCCAGCAAACCATGGGGATTTGCGCATCCTGCTCTGACATCCGGCAGCCAAAGCTACCTGCCAACGCCGCAGAACCTTACTTCGCCTGGACGCGAACTGAACGGCAGTTTGGGCTCGACTAACAGCCAACATCGGCACCATTTGGAATCTAATGACAGTATAGCTCAGATCAAGCAGCACCGACTCGTGGCAGATCGTGATCCGCGCAGCGGATCTCAATGGCGGGAATGGCACGATAAGCAGCAGCGCTCTACGGAACGGGTGCATTTGCTGCGCCTGCCGCTGTTTGAAAGCGACTCTTGCACTGTAAATAACACACCAAAATGCACGGTTGTGGCATCAGAGATGTCGCCGCTGGTCACCACAGAGAAGCTGCGAGCCCACTTTGTAGTATTTGGCGCCGTTGGCGGCATTCGTCTAGGATACGATCCCTCTACAGGCATGAGTCTTGGGATTGCGCGAATTGACTTTGTCGGGACGGCCGGGGCGCCTAATCCGCGCGCTTCCGCAGGCGATGCATTACAGAACGGTCGGATCATCCAGCCCGGCCAGCCGCCAGCCACGTTGGAGTTAGATATTGGCGGGCGCTTTGATGAATTGGTCTCTGTGCTGCTGCGTAAAGCCGAGGAGCACGAACGGCACACGGCAGCACCGCCTCCACGCTTGGCGGCTCCAGATAAAACAGACACGTACCGCCCAGCTCGGTCACCACCATATCAAGCAAAAGCAGCAGCTACCGGTGCTGTCCGAGTGCCTCGATCAAGCATATCATTTTCGCAAAATACAGACAGTAGTGTTTGGCGCTTTTTCGAGCGGTTCCGACCGACTGCAGTGACTCGTGACGGTGGTTACTGGTATATTTTGTTTGCATCAGAGCGGGATGCTCATCGGTGCCAGAGACTAAGCGACAAGCAGCGCTTTGACGGCAGAATGATTGATGTAGAGCTTTACGAGCCTGCAAATACAAGTAGGATACTGGAGCTAGAAAAACTGGCAAAGAGTGGCTCGTCAGAGCCTCGGCCAGATACGCAGCAGTTGTCACTCGCATTTGTCAATGATATAGAAGCAGGGGCTGAAGCATCACGGTCATTGCCAGGCCACGAAACACACTCATTTAGCGCCTCGGATCCAGAGCTACACAGGCTAACGGAAGAGTTGCTGATCCGCGAGGTTTCAGCATCATTTTTGCAGGACCTTCAGCGGCAGCGGCTGCAGGAGTTAATCACCGAATTTGTCCGAGGGCCTCGCGGACAAATTATGGGCAGTAGCAGGACGGGGCAGGCTTCGGCAAAGTCTGCAATGCGGCAGCCTGTTGACACTGCAGCCATGCTCAAGCGCATGACGAAAAGCGCAGTTGCCTCATCGGAGGCCCATATACCCATAAATTCAGTGCTAGCCGAGCTACCGAGCTTTCGGCGCGGATCCAACAGCACGCCTGGTTCCCGAAAAACTAACACAGATATTAGCAGTCGACATGCTCGTGGAAGGCAGCTAGCCAGTCGGCGGAGGGCAGAAAGCGCAAACTCCGAGTCTGAGCTCAGTGGCACTGATGACACAATTAGAAACAGGAGACCGACAAAGAAACTAGTCAAGCGCCGGCGCATTGTTGATGCTAATGTGAGCGAGCGTAGACGGGCGCCGCCGGAGACCGACAGTTCCGACGTTGACGAGTTTACCGGAGACGCCGTGCCATTCGAGTCAGATGGGGACTATGACGATTTGGCGGCCACAACAGTCAAGGTGGATGCAAAGGAAGCCAAGCGCGCACTCAAGCGTCAAAAGAAGCCTGTAGTGACTCAAAAGAAAAGACACGGCAGCCAGGCAATTACAGAGTCATCCCAGCCTGAAACACCATTGGCACTGGCCGAAGACAACAGCCTGGCGTTGCTGGTGGACGAGCTCGACATTCCGAGCCTTCCCATCAACGAGACAGGATCTGCGCGCACTGAGGGCTTCTACATGCCAGACCAGGTTCTAAAAAGCCTGTATTTGCCCCAGCTTCATTCTCAGCTACACTGGGCAGCGAGCTTCTTTGGCGGCACTGCAGCAGCTGTAGCATCTCGGCTGCGCGGATTCTCAGAGAAGCCAGCAGGCTCCCACAACAACCCAGCAGGCACTGGCGACAGTGATGAGACAGGTCGCAGCGCGCGTGGCAGTGTAGCGAAGATGAGCGATGCCAGCTTGCTGTACTCGCTATCGCAAACGAGCATGATTTCATCTTCGCGCACGCATCGGGCTGCCAACAGAAAGCTACGGGCTGAATTCAGTATGGGAATCCGGAACATGGGCGAAGGCGGTGGCAGTAGCAGCCTTGGTGGTGGAAGCCAAGTTGTTGGAGGCGGCGGAGGCATTGCGGGCGCAGCTAGCGGAGCTGGCAGTAACATGGCTGGCGATGCTGGAGGCAGCTCGGATCTTCTGCGGTTCAATCAGCTCGAGTCGCGAACAAAAAGGCTGCGCTTCTCTAAAAGCGCGATTCACGACTGGGGGCTGTTTGCGTCAGAGCCGATTTTCCAGGGCGAGTTTGTTATTGAGTATATTGGCGAGCGCATCCGGTCACAGCTGGCAGATCTGCGCGAGGAGCAGTATGAGCGCGAGGGCATTGGCAGCAGCTATCTGTTCCGCGTGGATGAAGAGATTGTGGTGGACGCGACAAAGTGCGGAAATGTTGCGCGGTTTATCAACCACTGTTGTGAGCCCAACTGCACTGCCCGCACTATTGTGGCTGACGGGACAAAGCGCATCGTCATATACGCCAGCCAGGACATCCATGTTGGCGAAGAGGTTACATACGACTACAAGTTCCCAGCCGAAGAGGTCAAGATTCCCTGTCTGTGCGGCGCCGCAAACTGCCGTGGGTATCTGAACTGAGCAATGCGGAACGGTGGCTGAACTTGATCACGGGGTTTCTACTGAATAAATTTCTGCCAAAAGCTTGGCGAGATGCTTCTGTGGAAGAGAAGACGACTGCCGACTGTGTCACAAATTCACGTAATTGTGACGCCATAAAATAAGCCGAAAGTGTATGTGCTCGGCACCGACGCCCGAGGCAAGCTGGAGCAGCAGCTTTGACAAGACTGCGCAAGCGCATCAGCACAGACGCGTGCAGATGTGTATGGTGTGCAGAAGCAGCACACTACGGCGGCTCAAAAACTGGTTCTGCACTCTTGCATATTAGGCAGACAGCTCAAAAAATCTGTCTACAATCCTCTGCGGAGCATGTGGGGTTTTCATAAAAGTGCGGCTTTTAAAGCCTGGCAAGGCTCGCAAGACCACAGCTCGTAAGGCTCCTAACCCGACCAATAACCATCCCGTGCAGTTATAGCTGTGCCGGCCAATGCCGACAAGAATAGGTCTATTAGTTTTTTTCTAGTAGCAAGATCACCCGCCGTGGTGGCAGCCACACTGGAAATGTCGTGTTGATCAGAACACTCACTGGCAAGATGAATCATCTCAGCGCTGCTTAAATGATATTTTTTTCGACTAGGTTTTCTTTGTTGCTGTCGCTTTATTTTTATTTTGGTAATCACTAACAGACACACTGTAAATGAGGTAAGTGGTCGCACTTTTGTCTGCGCCTGCTTGGAGCCTCTGGGATGGGCTTTCACGTTGCTGACACAGTTCGCTAACTGGCATTTCATTCTGGATATTTAGCGAGCGTCTCCGCCGTCTGCCATACGAGAACCTGGGCACAACCGAGGGCTCGAGCCCAATGGGCGGAGTGTTCTTTGACACGCCCCGGTTTGCGAATTCGGTGCCATTCTTTCGGTTTCAGCGGTTTGGTAAGCACACTACAGAAAATTTTTTAGCTTGTATTAGGCAGGTCGCGTGCTGGCGATCCTGGCGGGGAGTGGGGTGATGCTGGCGGTGCCCAAGCCAGTCGCTGGGGGTGCGTGCAGGGGCATTTCCTGATCAGCAAAGAAAGGAATCCCCACGCTGGGGCGGCCCGAGACAGCCATTGGCTGGGTCGCCATTTCTCTCCTGGCAGGCAGCGGCCAAAGTGCAGTTGCGAGCTCTTCTCCGCACACGCCTGAAACAATACTAACATTCCCGGTGGCTATGATTACAATAGGACACGGCGAGGTGCGCACAGACAGCGACCACAAGCTGGTGGTGGTAATGGTTGGTTTGCCAGCGCGAGGCAAGAGCTACATAGTCAAGAAGCTAAAGCGGTATCTGTCGTGGCTCGGGTTCCAGACCAAGATATTCAACGTCGGCGACCGGCGGCGCCTGGCAGGCTCGGCCGATGAGTATGAGACGGCAGGCGAAGACCTGCAGCGCGTCGGGCGCAAAGACAGCGGCGAGGCGCCGTGCTCTGGCTGTAGCAGCCCTGGCGCAGATGCACAGACTGCAGAATGCGCACAGTGCGAGACGCGGCATTCGTCAGCGTTCTTTGACCCCGACAACAAAAAGGCGCGGCAGATTCGCGAACAGGTAGCGCTGGAGGTGTTTGAGGACCTTCTGCGGTGGCTGCAAGCTGGCGGGCAGATAGCCATCCACGACGCGACAAACTCGACAATTGAGCGACGGCACGCACTGATCAGCCGGCTCAAATGCGAAACGGATGTGAACCTGATGTTTGTCGAAAGCATCTGTACTGATCGCGACATCATCAATCGCAACATCAAGCTGAAGACGCACAGCCCCGACTACGTTGGCATCGACCCCGAGGTTGCAGAGGCTGATTTCCGCGCGCGTCTGCGCAACTACGAGCGCGCATACCGCAGTGTCGGCGCAGCTGAGGAAAAGCTGGATGTGCAGTACTGCAAAATTATTGACGTGGGCAAAAAGGTTATTGCGTACAACATCCAGGGGTTTCTGGAAAGTCAGGTTGTGTTTTATCTGATGAACATGAACCTGGAGCCACGTGTCATCTACATTACACGCCACGGCGAGAGCGAGGACAATGCGGCTGGGCGCATTGGCGGCGATGCCTCGCTGTCAGCAAACGGCTCAAAGTACGCGCGCGCTCTGGCACGGTTCATTGATCGGCGTCGGCTCGAGTTTGCTGTAGAAGTTGAGGAGTACAACCGGCTCGTGGCGCAGACAATCTGCAGTACAGCCAGTAGCACTCCAGGCACATGTAGTGAGGCTGAGGGTGCTGTGTCGCCAGACAGCGCTGCCGATGCGCTGCGCCTGGAGCAGTCGCTGCTACGGCGGCGCGTTCAGCCAGGTTTTGAGGTGTGGACTTCGATGCTCAAGCGCACTATGGAGACTGCCGAGTTCTTTGACGCGCAGCGCTACCGCATCAAGAACATCCGTTCTCTCAACGAAATCTATGCTGGCAAATGCGAGGGTATGACATACCAAGAGATTGCGCGAAAGTTCCCCGACGAGTTTGAGGCGCGCCAGCTGGACAAGTTCTACTACCGCTATCCTGGCATAGGCGGCGAGTCGTACGCCGATGTTGTAATGCGCCTGCAACAGGTCATTGTTGAACTTGAACGCATTCGCCACTCGGTGCTGCTGGTAACCCACCGTGCCATGGCGCGCACGCTGCTGGCGTATCTTATGGATATTCCCACCACACACATGCCCTCCATGGAGCTACCGCTGGGCTACATCTACGCCTGCGAGCCGCGTCCTTTTGGCAACTTTCTGCGCGTCTGGCGCTACGACCCGCTGCGTGATGATTTTGAGGAGATTGATGCTCCATCAGCTCTAAAGATTCGCTATCCGCAGGTTTCGCTTCCCACCGCCGCCAGCGCCCCGCCGCTGCCATCGCCAGCTGAAACTGCGTACTCGGCAAAGAACTAGGGCTCTTTCCAGCCCCTCGAGCAACACGTGATTTCTGGATCGAAGCTCTTCCATCGACGCGGATTAGGCTCATCGCTTAGGCTCGGCCGAGGCCAGCCATCAGTTACTTTTAAACGCCTCTGTTGCTCGCTGTATATTATTTTCTTGCTCATTTTGCTTCTTTGATAAATCATTCCTTTCTGGATGCAGGGTCCTGCAAATGTTCTTCTGGAGATCACTGTTGATTCTACTTTTAGTGCGTCCCTATGCACTCCAATCTGCCATCCTGCATGCGCCCTTGGGGCTTGTTGCGGCGCACGTCCAACCACCACATATACTTAGCATGCGTGCAATTTCAGCTGCAAATTCAGCCAATGCGACGTCCAGTGTGCTGCTTCAGGCACCCAGCGCCAAGCACTGCCACAGCGCTGTCCGTCGCCAGCCACAAAACTGCACTTTTATTCGCGAGCAGTGCGCAGGCTATGGCCATGGCTTAATAAACTATGTCGAGCAGTACTATTGCGTTCACACATCGCGACACAGCACCATGCTTGCGCTATTGACTCTCTGGCTCTCGCTGCTCTTTATCTGGCTTGGCGTCTCGGCCTCGGAATACTTTTCTCCGAATATCAGCACACTAGCCAAGCTGCTGCATCTGCCCGAGAGTCTTGCAGGCGTAACCTTGCTTGCACTTGGAAACGGTGCGCCTGATCTGTCATCGACGTACAGCGCCGTCCGTGCAGGCAGCGCCGCACTAGCAATTGGTCAGATCGTCGGAAGCGCTGCCTTTATTGTCAGCGTCGTGGTGTGCGCAACCACACTGGCCGTCCCTGTTTACAAAGTGAGCCGCCTGTCGTACTTGCGCGAGTTGTGCTTTTTTGTGGCCACCGTCAGCATGGTGGCTATAATTGTACTGTCAGAGCGGCTGACGCAAACCATGGCGGTCTTCATGGTTGCCCTGTACGCTGCATACGTTCTTACAGTGGTAATAACCGCATATTATGAGGAAAAGTGCTTGGCTTTGGAGCTGGATGCCGAAGCCCAGTGTGCTGCCCAGCGCCTGCACGAGGAGCCAGCTGAAAGTATGTTTACGCAACACGGTAGCCAAGGCATACGCTCTGTAGATAGCGTCGATGAGCAGACAAGCCTGCTGTGGAGCGACGCCGCTATTCCAACAAGCACACCAGCAAACAGGCGGCGAAACACCATTGGTGGCACTGACATTGACTATGGAGACAGGGACCTGTGGGATCTAGAACTTCTCAGAGCCGGCAGCTCGTCGGCCAAGGCTCTTGGAGACTTTTTACAACTTCACCGAAAGTCATTGCTAGCTGCTGCCGAATGCAGCGATATCCTTGGCGAGATCTGTGGACCGCAATCACATACTAACCCCGCGTTCCACATTGCTCCCGCACACGACACGCTGTTGTCTGAAGATTCAGCCGATAATAGGCTGCATTCTGCGTCCAACTTTCAACATATTCGTCCAACGCCTTCAAGCAGTGTGCGCTTGCATAGCAGGTCTTGCAGCCATGTATCAAGTTTATCGCAGACGCCGTCACCTTTGAAATCATACACTATGCAGCCACTAGCTACAGAGCCTAACACAGCACAGAAAAACGCCAAGGCACGCTCTCAGTTTGGCGAAGGATCTCCATTTATGCCGGTTTGGCGTCCTCGCCTGCTAGCCGTAGATACTACACCCGCTAAGACCAGTTCACTGCCAACATGTCTTGCCGATCGCCCGGGAACCACGCTGTCAGCGCAATTGTATGATCCAGCCACATCGGAGGCACGATCAGTTTATCTACAGGGTTCTCTCGAGCCTCGACCGAGTCTTAGTCATGAGCCCAACATCAGATCGCCTTGTTCATATAACCTCGGTGGAACCGGTAGGAGGCCAAGAAGTGCAGTGACTGAAACGGATCTGCCGCGGTGTTACACACACTATCCGATCAGTGCGGCTGAAGAATCACCAACAGTACCATTACAGATCATAGAACCAACGCACCGCCACGTCAGCAGTATCTATGATTCCTACTCGGCTTCTTGTAAGGAGCTTTTGGAATCTTCAGGATCAAAGGTGCATGCGCTTTTCTACACGTGCATTCCTACGCTGCGGTTCTGGCTACCTGGCGCATCAGTGCCTCTCAGGGCGTTTATTGCATTTAGTGCGTTGCCTGTGCTGATTCTTACGCTTACCGTGCCAGTAGTTGTATATAACTTTAGTGGCCATTCCGAAGAGACTCAGAATGAATGTAATGGCGGCGCGAGCAATGGTCGGCGCGCAGGGCCAGCTAGCAGTGTTTTCGGTTACAGCAATGACGGACGAGAGGAGCGTCTGGACAGATCTCTGTCCTCAGCTCAAATACAACTACATTCGGCCTCTGTTTCCACACAATATGTGTCTAATACTCGGTCTCTCTATGCTAGTCCATTGGTGCCAACCACTATTCATGTCCAACTTGATCGCGAAAAAGTCATGACTGACATTGAATGGGCCGAAACTGCAGTCTCGTATGTGCGGTCGGCTGTATCAGCGATATTCCTATGCGGGACGCTTTACTTTAGCGGCTACCTACCGCAAATATCAAACAGTCTGGTACGAGCTGTCGGGGCTGGAGTTGCTGGCGTTTCTCTGCTCGCAAACTATACATTGCGTGCTGGCCCACTGCGGTCCTGCTGGGTACAGTTTGTGCCGTGCCTAGCCGGCTTTGCTAGTGGTCTCGTTTGGGTAGCAATGATTGCTGACGAGATTGTCTCTATCACGCAGGCTCTGGGGCTGATTCTCGGCCTCAGTGAGGAGATACTCGGCTTGACAATTGTTGGGTTTGGAAACAGTCTGGGTGACCTCATCACTAATCTGACGCTGGCTCGCATGGGCTATCCGATGATGGCACTGAGTGCATGCTTTGGCGGCCCAATGCTATGCTTGTTACTTGGTGTCGGTGTAGCTGCTTGCGGCTACATGACCAGAGCTGGATTAAACGGCTCGTTTGAGATTCCGTTTACGTCACCAACCATCTTGGTCAGTACTGCATGCCTACTTTTCAATTCGGTATTGTTTCTCATATCGATTCCGCGTTACGGATACCACATGACACAGGCCATTGGCCTTGTTGCACTATCGGTATACCTGGTTGGGATGGCAGTAAATGTATATATCGAGTGGTAAACAGGGCTCACTACTGGTTTTACTCGGTCGGACTGCATTTTGCCTAGTCTTTTCTCAAATTACTGCGAATTCTACACTGGTTGGCATATAAGAAAGTTACTAAATTATGGACGTGGGAGCACGATTTGGTAGTTGCTAGTAGGTATTTTCCGTGACTATATCAGAAAATTTGCATAAAAACATATTTGCACTGAGCAAAGTTTACTAGTTTTTCTTTGTACTGCCGCTAAAAGCGTAGCCAGCTAGCAATGTGCGGTAATATGCAAAATACGAGTAATGCGAATCAGCTATGCATTGGTTTTTCACAGCACTTGAATACTAACAAATACCTACAGTCTTGGCGCCTGCGTAACATCTTTCGAGAATTATTATGGCTATATAAGGACACTACTCAGCTTGCCGTATTTTCAAATATTAAACACCACAACCAACACTATTCCATTTCATTATATCTAGCGCTCTAAACAAACCAGCTTGATTAAAACAATGAAGACTATTGCCGCAATCACTGCTCTCGTCGCTGCAGCCTCGACTGTGTCCGCTCAGGCTACCTCTCAGCCCATGGGCGCTGCTGGTGGTGCTCCCCAGGGCGATATGGGCAACTCTGGCCCACAGGCACAGATGGGCCCGCAGATGAGTCCGCAGATGGGCGCAGAGGGCCCGGCCCACGCCACTGCTTCTCCCAACGCAGGTCCTGCTGGCAGCCCTGCTGGTGCTCGCGGAAAGAACATGTGGGCATACCCATACTATGGCGGATATGGTGGATATGGTGGATATGGTGGATATGGCGGCTACGGTGGATATGGAGGCTACGGCGGCTACGGTGGATATGGCGGCTACGGCGGCTACGGTGGATATGGAGGCTACGGTGGATATGGAGGCTACGGTGGATATGGAGGCTACGGTGGATATGGAGGCTACGGCGGCTATGGCAGATATGGCGGACATGGCGGCTACAGCTACTACTAAATCCATGTTAGCCCGATTTTAACCCATCTTTGCCACAGAGCTATATCAGCAACTGATTTGATAAGTTCAGTATAATACACAATGCACTAGATAATAGCGAATAAACCTAAAAGTTTATTGCAGTTAGAAAAGAGTTGAAAGTAAAAGGTAAAATTGCTCAAGCAGATGCCTGGCGCATCTCCAGCTCAGTCGTGATGCACTGATTGATGTGCTCGCGACGAGCTTTCTCTTCGTCGGAAGACATACCAAAGTACGCCATGATCTGTTGACGAACCTGTTTCTTGGTAATTGTCATAAGATCGGTAGTCGCAATGATCTCGGCAACTCGGCCAGCAAGCTGTTCATCTGAAATACCCGATGGCCACTGTGAAAGCTGCTGAGCGCCAGGCGGCGAAACGGGTGCCAAAGTAAAGTCGCCAAAGTTGCCAATAGCTGTACTTGCCTCTCTTTGCTGCCCCATACTCATATCAGGCCCAGAGACAATCATTCCAGCGCTGTTACTGCCAACCGAGGGGAACGGGTAAGCGGGTGCGCCTTGCATCTGCTGGCCTGGAGAGCTGGCCACAGGCACCATCGAATAAGCAGCCGACATGCGCGGATCAGGCAT
Source organism: Coemansia sp. RSA 678 (assembly GCA_027577515.1). Classification (NCBI taxonomy): domain Eukaryota; kingdom Fungi; phylum Kickxellomycota; class Kickxellomycetes; order Kickxellales; family Kickxellaceae; genus Coemansia; species Coemansia sp. RSA 678. The sequence goes on from JANBQW010000050.1 coordinate 20,002, forward strand.
AGCAATGCCTGGCTGGGCAAACGGACTACCGCTAGCCTGGCTCATACGCGCCTGGTTGAGAGTGGCCATCTCGAATGCATTTGGTGTCATGTTGCCCATCATGGGCTGCATCGGCGACGAGCGGCCAGACGACGGAATATCAAAATTGCCACCAAAGAACATTGGGTTGTTGACTGGGACGCTGTTGTTCAACGCCGTGTTGTAGCCATAGCCGTTGTCGTAGTAGACCGAGTTTGTGCCGTAGTTTGACTGAGCGTATCCAGCCATGGACTTTGGCACATTGCCGATAGCCGATCCTGGGCGGTTCACTACAGCCGCAGCACCGCCAAAGCGTGAGCCAGACTCGGACGGGGTGTAGTGCGACTTTTGCTCCTCAACCAAGTCCATCTCGTAGTCGGACCACTTGCGCATTGGAATAGTTGACGTGTCAAACTTTTCATTGTCCACCGTATACACATGCTTGCGGCCCGACTCGCCAACGACCACACGCGTGTTGCCCCACGAGAAATCGTCAAAGTGCCAGAACGAATAGATCGGGATAATGAACGAGAACACTGGGATGGCCAGTATGTATACGATCATCCATCCAATGTGCTGCCACTGGCGCTTGAGAATAAAGATGAGCGCTTGCATGCCGTAGATGGCCGCCAGCAAATACAATGAGATGTACGACGTCGTCGAGTCCGGGTTGGTCAGTTGGTACACCAAGTATGCCAAGTATACGAGCGTGGCAGGCATGATGATGGTGGTAATCAGATCGATAAACACCACAAAGCGCATCGAAAAGCAGCAGAAGCCGCACAGCTGCGGCAGGAACACCAGCTCAAACAGGTTGTGCACGGTTGAGTTGATCCAGCGGCGACGCTGCGACAACAGGACGCTGAGCTGGTCAGGCGCATTAGTCATGCACTTTGCCGCGGCCACAAACTTATTCTTGTAGTATGGGAAGTACTTGAGCACCAGCGTAGTCAGATAGCGGTCCTCACCCAGATGCAGCAAGTTCTTCTCGTGCAGCGTGTCAACACGGTTGATCGAGTAGTCGTCAATAATCTGGTTCGAAATAAGCAGCGGCTTTGAAATACTGTTGGCTTCCTCAGGCGTACGCAGGCGGTACATACTGAAGCATCCAGGCAGACAGGTCACAGAGCCAAATAGCGACTCGAATGCCTTGGTGAGGTGGTGCGAGATAAAGTACTCGTACACTTGCACCATGGTAGCCCATGAGCTCTTGGCGTTGGCCAGCGTGGTTTCGCCGCATATACCGATAATCTTGGTATCGTGATTCATGGCGCCGACCAAGCGCGAGAGCGAGTCAGGGAAAACAACCGTATCAGCGTCAATCATCAACACGTACTCGTAAAGCTTTGGAACCACGCCAATTACGTTCTTGATCTGGTGGTAGATCTCGAGCTCTAGCGGCGTCATAGGCGTGTCAAAGAAGACCTTGTTAAAGAAGCGCATCAGCATGATCTGCGAGTCGCGCTTACCGCGGTTGCCTGGGCGTGTGCGCTCCTGCGGCGTGCCACATTTGACCACAACCAGGTATGGCACGACGTGGCCTTTGAACTCGTACAGTCCTGAATACACCTTGGCCATGTTGTGCTCCTTGGATCCCTCGCCCAGCGCAATGTAGCTCAGCACCTCGGGCTCCTGATCGCTAGTGACACCCAGAATGTCCAGCACAATGCGCGGTGTCGGGCGGTCATTGCCTGAACCCATAATCATGCCGTCGCACACGATGAACAGCAGCTTACGCTTGTCGTCGTACTTTAGCTGAGCAAGCGAGTTAATGGTTTGCTTGAGTGAATCTTCACCCTCGGTGTAGCACGGCACGTTGCAGACAACAAAGTTTGAGCTCGGCTCGGGGTCGCGACGAGTTCCAAACTGCAGGGCAGCGATAAACTTGAAAAAGATGATGGCAACCAGAGCAATTGAACCAGCGAGCAGCAGATAGTTGGCCGCATAGCAACGAGCAGATTTGCGCATGTCAACCTTGCCAACATAGAATGCACCGCGCAGGCACTGGATATGGCGCGCATGCGACTCAGCGTCATCAGCAAAGTAGCGATCCCACATCTCGGTAATATCCTTACCGGGATTCTGGTCAAACATGTCAAACACAGCATCGTCCAGGAACATGCGCGAGTCAACACTGTTGGTCGAGTTCTGCGTGTCAGATATCAGGTACGGCGCACCACCATGGTCGATGTACGCAGAGAGATCATAGATCTGGTCGTGGATGATGCAGCGGCGAATGTTCTGGCCCTGCGCGTTCTTGGAGTTTCCATTGCCTTCCTTCTGAAGATCCTTTGGATCCACGGCGATGTGGCCCTTGGAGTGGTTTTCGCGCAGCAGACGCATCAGACGGAACTGGTAGTAGTTGTATCCAGTCGTGGTCGGGTGGCGCCACCAGCGGTGGTCGTGGTAGTAACCAGCCGAGTAAAGCGGAGGCTTCGGCTGGAAGCTGAGGCGCGGATCCAGGTCTGGGAACGGACATACAAATGATAGCTGGTACGGGAACGTGTTTGACTGGTCTAGCCCCAGATAGTTGCGGTCAACAAGATACTTGAAATCGACGTTCATGTGGCTAAAGTCCTTGATGTCAAACACCTCGCCGCGGACAGAAATCAGCGCGTCTGAATCGGTGTTGTGCGACTGCAGTTCGGCGCTAGAGTACACATGCTGGCGCGGACACAAAATCAAACCCAGACCCACAATCCAGAAAATCACAAACACACAACTCCAAAAGATAATCAAGCAGAGCGCGACCTTTTCGCGCCACGCGATGCGTTGATCACGCCGCTTGATGCGGCCACAGAACGTAAGGGCAAATGACGGGATCAGCCACGTGCACAGCCAGACAAAGGCCAGCCACACTTTGCGTTTTGTGGTCGCCGGCTCTTCTGGGATTTCGTCGGCCTCGGTCTGTGTGGCGTGGCCAGCAGCTTTCTTAGTCGAAGCGCTCCGACTGGCCGGCGAAGGCAGTGTGTCGGCATAGCCGCCATTGTACCCGCGCTCACTCATAATCTCCGAGCCGCCGTCACGCCCAGCCATGTCCTGGTATCCGTCATCGTCCGAGTAATACGACCTGGCATCGCCGCCGCCAAACATGCGACCCTTGAGTGCGCGAACGTGCTGAGCTCCACCTCCGCCAAGCGAAGCGTCTGAGAATGAATTGTTTCCTGGCGGCTGCGCGTTAAGCATCAGATGAGCTTCTGACTGGTCGCCGTAGCTAGTCGCCGATGCATTCATGGGATCTGGGTACGCAACCAGCTCACCTTCGCGGTGCGGCGTCCGACGACCTTTCTCGCCCAATTCCATGCGCTCAATTGCCCGCACTTGGTCGTCAATGCGCCGCCACGCGGCATAGCTCAAAAACACCTTTGACTTACCCAGCGACATGTCCGCATCTGCCAGCTGTAGCGCGGTCTTCAAAGCCTGGCATTTGGTGTAGTTGTCACTCGTAGCCTGAGTGCCGGCCACATACTGGTCAATGACGGCTTGGTACCGCTGGCAGAAGTCGCCTGTTGCCAGTACTGCCGCAAACTCTGCAACCTTGCGCTTTGCTACGTCATCAAGAGCAAACCAGCCGACTTGTGCCTGAATGCGACGCACATCGGCCGAGCGCGGCCTCGCCTGCTCGTTTGGCTTGATGCAGAGTACAAACCACGGCAGAGTGTCGTCCAGCGACATGATCATTTCGTTGAGTGCACGCTGGAACTGTGTAGCAACACACGCAACCTTCGCAACGCGAGATGTCGTTCCGGTCTTGGGACGCATCATAGACGGCGCACGCATAGGCACTGACGGCGCTTGTGCCTGCAGCACAGCGCGATCGTCCTTGGGATGCGCTTCGGTGGCAAGTGTCTTGCTCGAGAACAAACCAGCGATAAATCCATTGTCAGTACCAGGGTTCTCGGTCGAGCCATCGCCGCGGAACACTGACACAAAGTCCGAGCTGAGCTGGTCCAGGTTCTTCTCAACAAAGTCATCGACAGTGTAGCTAACTTCACCCCAAAAGTGCGACACATTGAACGTGTTTATCTCGTTCTTGCTCTTGCTGGGCGAATAGAACGGGCTGGCATCGCCTGACTGGGCATCGTGCGCACGGTTAAACACTTTGAGTAGCTGATTGCTGGCCTCGCGATCGCTCACATTTGCGTTGAACTCTTGCTGGCCCTTCTTGCGGCCCCGCTTGTCCACTTGCAGGTACTCAGCCGCTTGCCGATCCATGATCGCAAACAGTCCAGACTTGGGCTTCATAAACAGATCCAAGCACGCAGACCGATCAGGGAATGTGACTGCTGGAATCGCGCTAGCTATGCCCTCGGCAGCGTACTCGCTGCTACCTGCCTCAAACACCTGGTGGAACAAAAAGTGGTGGAGGCGCTCGTTGGCATAGTTGGTGCACAGTTGCTCATAGCTGCTCTGCCGTGCTGCGTGCCATCCCGAAAAGTCCACCATGGCCACAAAGCTCTGGTAGTCGTTCTCGTCCTTGCACAGCTTTGAGTTGAGGAACTCGACAAGCCAGTTAAACAGCAGCGAGTACAGCGACCTCGCCAGATCGTCGCGCCGTGCCGCTGCGCCTTCGCTATCCAGGTACACCGTAAACTTGTCGCTGCCAACCTGCTTTGTCTTGATTGTAAACAGCGAGAGCAGCGTCTCGGTGGGCAACCCTAGAAGCTCACTGACATGATTGGCAACATCCATGTTACGTACAGTGGCCTCGCTTTCGTCGTTTTGTTTCTGGTACTGGAATTGCAAATTTCCAAGCAGCAGAATAGACGCCAGCGCAGTGAATATGTGCCGGCGGTACTTGGGCCCTAGTCCAATGTTGCCCATTGCTGCGACAAGTTCCTGGAAGCGCTGGGCGTCGCTGAAGCCAGTGATGCGCTGGATGGTCCCTGGACGATTGAGATACTCAAAAGGCGTTTGTAAAAGGCCGTAGTCTGCGCTCTCTTCCGGCGAGGCGCCATTGGTCAGGTAATAGAAGGCATGGAAACTGCGCTCACCCTGAGGAACTTGGGTAACGCGCGCCTTCTCCAAAAGATATGTCAGCGTCTTTGCGCCGACCGTGCGGCCGCGGTGGTCAAACTGCAGCTCGGTGTAAGAGCCGATGCGGGAGCCGTTGTTGTGGGCTGCCGTTTTGGCATGAGAAAACGCTTCAAGCACAATCTCTGCATTCTGAATGCGCGTATACAGCCGCGAGTCTTTCTTCGAGTGCGCACGGATCAACGAGAAAAAGCGCGTGGTGAGCCGGCGCTGCTCGGTCTTGCCGCTCCCAGAAGCACCGCTATATGCATGAACATTGAAACAATGATAGCTGATTAGATTAGAGGGCAGTGCATTAAAAGCGCCAAAGCGCGGGGATATTGTTGATTGTGCCAAAACAAACAATGGCATTGTCGAGAGGGCAGCTCTGGCGCAAGTGTCACAGCGCATGCAAGCTGCTAAAATTGGTACCCCCAAAATAGACAGCCTGGGGTACGCAGCCAGGCATGGTATGGCATAAAAGGCGGACTTACAGAAAGGTGATGCTCTGGCTCAGCCCAGTCCGGCGCATATGCAGGTACGCCTGTTCAGCGACCTTAAACATATGGGGTGGCAGCGACTGGCGCGTAACAGAAGTGTCTCTGTAGTCGTCGATATACTGCAACGCAGTCTGGTCAGACAGCAAGTCTGAGCTTTCGTTGGGATTAAGCGCTACCAGCAGCCGGTCTCCAATGCTGGTGTACGGCTGGCTGGCTCCACGCTGCTCGTAGCGCCCAGCAAGCGCAGTGGCAATACCATCCTGCGTAGGCTCGGCCGTGCCGAGCAGCTGGCCCAGGTCATCGTTGGGCTGTGCGCGCATCGCGAATAGACGGGGTGTTGAAAAGGGCAGTTACTTGCTGCCTTTTGCTTTTATGCGCTTTCCCACGTTTACCAGTAAAGCAGTACACGCAAAAGAGCGCAAGAAACGATACAAACAAGCAAATGGCAGATTGAAGAAGCAGAAAGGATGCAAGAAAGAACTGGCCGCAAACATCTATCTCGGATGTATGTGAATGCGCTGGGATCGACGTGTGCAAGCGGGCGGTCACTGGGCTGATTTTCTCTATTTTTGGCTAATTTGGGGCCGCCAAAAAACCTGCCTGTTTAATCAATCAAATTTATAATTGGAAATAGTAAATATAGAGAAATAGTTTGGTTACAGGCGCTCGTTCAGCACCTCGTCAATGCACAAGTTGATGAACGACTTGCGCATGTTGAGCTCGTCCTGATCCATGCTGCAGTCCTGCGCAACTTGCTGGCGGACCTGCTTTTTGGTGACCAGCATCAGATCCACAGTGCTGAGTATCCGACGCACCGACTGAACCAGCACTTCATTGGGCATCCCCGACGAGTACTGGATGTGTGCGCCTTCCGGAGCTGAGCCAATAGGAGCCATTCCGTATCCGCCGCCCATAGTATGTGCCGGCATCTGCGGCTGAGCCATGAATGCAGACGGCTCCGATGCGTAGTGTGCGCTGGCAGCCATGCCCATGCTGGCAACCGAGGCATTACCCATTGCATCGCCGCCAGCAACGCTCATCGGAATGTTCACGTGGCCGCCGTTGGCAATTTGCATGTTGGCGCCAGCGTTGTGGTAGTAGCCGTAGCCGTTGACACCGTATACCGAGCCAGCCGCTGAGCCAGGCCGTGGCTGGCCAAAGTACATACTGGCACGACTGCTCATTTCGCTGCGCATATCGTCCATGCGCGCTTTGTTCAAGCCGCCGTTCAGGATCTCCTCCCTGTACTCATCCCACTTGCGCAGTGGGATAATCGAAGGGTCAAACTCCTCGACCTCTGCCACATACTTTGTCTTCTTGCCGTCGCCAACGACCACACGCGTGTTGCCCCACGAGAAATCGTCAAAGTGCCAGAACGAATAGATCGGGATAAAGAAAGAGAATACGGGCAGCGCCAGCAAATAAACAATCATCCATCCAATGTGCTGCCACTGGCGCTTGATGACAAAAAGAAGCGCCTGTAGGCCGTACACTGCAGCCAGCAAATACACAGACACCAGCGGCGTATCCGAGGTGCTAACCACAAGCTGGTATATTAGGTAGCCCAGATAGACCACGGTTGCTGGCATGACAATTGTCGAGAGCAGGTCGATAAACACAATAAAGCGCATCGAAAAGCAGCAGAATCCGCACAGCCG
>JANBQW010000051.1:0-26630 GCA_027577515.1 Coemansia sp. RSA 678
TGCTGCAATGCCTGTGCTGTTACAAAAAGACAACATGCATGAACTGTGGTTTAAGCAAGATGACCAGTTCTTTACACCCCGTGGTACCATTCATTTAAAGATTAGACTGGTCAATGATGCTGCATCCAAGCTCGACACACTCACTGCAAAAATACTTGAACTTTGCATTAACCAAGTGTTTAGTGAGGAATTTGATGCTGCCCAACATGCTGGAATGAAATTTAAAATTGATCTTTCAGAATCAGAGCTCAAAATCAACGTCTCTGGATTTAATGATAAGCTTGTACATCTATTGACTGCTCTATTGCACAGAATCCAGACGTTTACTGTAGAGCAAAATGATTATGATATTACTATAACTGAAATCAAACAATTAATTCAAAATGAAAAGTTTAAACAGCCGATTCACCAATTGGTTAGCGAAAATAACAAACAGCTAAATGTGGTTCCCTTTGTGTCTACTAGCTCATTGGAACAACTGCTTGACCAGGTCACAATTGAAAATGTGCAGAAGCATATTGAAACTGTATTTAGTGCTGCATACTTTAAGATGCTTGTGGTCGGCAACTTTGAGCCAGCAGAAGCCGTGGATGCTGCCCAGCAAGTGAACCAAATGCTTGATTCCCAGCCACTACCAGCCCACTCCCATGTGCCTTCCCGTATTGTCAACATTGAGCCTGGTCACTATATTTACCGGCATATGGGTGAGGACCCTAACGTGTTGAACAATGCAGTGGTGGCAACATTCTATTGTGGAATGGTTACAAGCCCCAAGGACAGAACAACCATGGCCCTGCTATCCCAAATTGCCAAAGACCAGTTTTTTGACCAGTTGCGTACCAAAGAACAACTTGGCTATAATGTTGGCACATATATTAATAGCTTCAACAGTGGCAAACTAACCCTAGACATGAGGGTACAAGGTGAGAGCAACCCCACATACTTGTTGCAACGTATTGACAGTTTTATTCATGGATTCAGGCAAACACTTGTTGAGTTTGACACAGTCCAGTTTGATGCTCTTGTTGAGTCTATTGTGGGCAAGGCAAATGAACAGTTAACATCAGTTAATGCAGAGGCAAACCGGATGTGGACACCAATTGTCAAGGGCACATATGATTTTGCCCTGCTGGCAGATGAGGCAGAGAGTTTGCAAACCATTAGGTTAGATGATGTGTTGGAAATGTGGGACAGGTATATTAATCCTGAGACAGCAGTCACATATACCCGGGTGGATAGTCAGATGTGGGCTGCCAAGACAAGCTACCCATCAGCCACAGACATGACTACATGGCCTGAAAGCATACTTGCGCTGGCTGGATGCTTGGAAAGTGAAACTCACATGCCAGTTGACCTCTCTGACCTATCTCATTTTATTAACACTGCAGTCACACAAAACAGTGCTGATGCTCTTGCCTTGCTAGCCCGTCAATACACAGTGGCCAACAGCGCACAAGTGGTTGATGAGTCTACACCTGGCTGGTCTAGGATTAAGAATGCACTGGATATGGCAATGAACCCACATGGTTCACATGTGGTGCAAGATTCAAATACCAATTTTGCGCATATTGGTATGTACCAGACAGTGGAAGGCAAGTGGGTTATTACAGATGTTGACAAGTTTAAGGCTACTCAGGCATTGCATGGGCTAGCTGTTCCAGTCATTAAGCTAATCCCCAATATGTTGACCAATTAAGAATATATTAGTATATTTTGGATTAGTTTAGTTTTTCTTTACTATATATCTTGGATACAAGTGTTGAAATAACATGTTTAAAACATTGAAATAATCACCTACAAGTAATGAAGATGGGCTGCTCAGTTGCTTAGTTGTGGCTAGTGCTTTGCGTTAATCAAACGTGGTATTTGTTGTAAAGCCATTACAATATACACAATATAGTTGGTTCAACATTTAAGCATTTTGTTGCTGAAGCAATACATTACATTTTACTATTATGTATGTGTTCTAGGCGTTGATAAAATACTTGAATAAATACTTTATTGCAAGTTGTAAAAGTTTGTAGTTTAGCAAAGTTTTCATCTGGTAATCTATTTTCATTCCACCTCTTGTATTCGATCCACCTCCATGGTGAGCTGGACCACTCTGTTGGGGGAGTCGGCCAATCCCGCGGCTCGGTCGCCCTCTCCTAATACACCTTTTATGGAACTGCACACTGTCTCCTGGCTGGACCCACTCGGAAGTGCACGTCCTTCGTCAAGCGCTTATAAAACTTGGAATCGGCAACTGGATGAAAATAATCGAAAGCGAGTGCTTGCCTGGCAAAACTATTGCCCAAATGAACCTGCAAACACAACGTATGCTGGGACAACAAAGCACAGCCAAGTTCAATGGCCTACATGTGGACGCGTTGCAAATTGGGCAAATCAATGAGATGCGGCAGGGGCCAGAGATCCGACGCAAGAACAACTGTATTGTTAATATGGGCGGCAAGCTGACGCGTGAGGAGGTGGAGCGGCGGAGGAAAGAGCATCGGGCAAAGTTTGAGGTGGCAGAAGATGTGTGGACAAATATTGTGTTGCCACGGCCAGATAACCCACTTGTATTGCTGGATAGAAAGCGTGAGGAACTGAAGAGTTTAGCTAAGGAGCTGGACAATGCGGTTGCATGTATTGCGGCTATTGAACAGACAGAGAGCTTGGATCAGGTTACAGGCACCAAGCGTCCATGCGAATAGTGTTAGAGTATGAGTAATTTATTGACAGTATTGGCTGAATATGCAAAACGAACATTAAATGTATGGCACCCGATTATCTGAGCAAAAACTGGAGCTACATGCTCGGCCATTATACTCACTAGCATTCACTTTCAGTATATCCAATACACGGGCTTTTGCATGCAAAAGAACGGCAGCCACATGAGTATGTGCATCTAGTCATTCAAAGTTGATGGAGCATATAGTCGCCATTTCATTAAATTTTCATATATGCGGCAAGTGCAACTGTTGTATCAAGTAGTTTCCCTGAGCAACTCAACGTCTGTATCGAAAGTCATCCCATGTATATGCTGGCGGTGCATGCTGCGAGTGTTGTGAATGCTGTGAGTGTTTGGGATACACGTGGCCGTTGACCATCGTTGACGAGGCACCGGACCTACGAGAGGTTGTCGAATAGTGCGAACACACACTGCCTTGGCGTGATGGCACATTGCGCGCATTTGTAGTGTGTGAGCTCACCGTCGAGTATGCATCGTGGTATGGGGCTCTTGTGTGGTCCTGGCTATACGTGCTCATTGCTGGAGACTGTGGCCGCTGGTACGCGCTCATCGTAGACTGTGGCCGCTGGTATGCGCTCATCGTAGACTGTGGCCGTTGGTATGAGTTTTGAGCATACGAGCCGGTCGGAACATACGAGCCGGGAACAGTTGAGCTGTTTGGAACAACGAAGCCTCCTGGCTCGCCTGCACACAGCGCGTGCATTGGGGGATACGCGGAATTGCCCCATTCGTGCGACTGCGGTGCACCCGGAACCACAAACCCAAGCGGTGCAGTGCCTGAAACCTGTGGGCTGTTGGGCAATACAAACCCCCCTGGATCGCCAGGCATAAACATGCCCATGTCCTGCGCATTGTGAGCGTTGTTTGGGTTGTGTGGTGGTTGTGTTTGTTGACTGCGGCTCAACCGCCGGCTTCCAGACGAATACATTATTTTATAAACGTAAAAAAGATTTTATTTGGTGTGAGAAAAAATTTGAGATTTTACGGAAAAAAAGGGGGGCAGGGGCAGTGCTTTTATACAGATGGCAGCTTTGATGTTTGAGATATGGAAAGTGCTCAACCACTGTGGCTGAAACTAAAAAAAACGTCCGGGTGCGTTCAGCGATCATGTGCAAAGCATTTGCGGAATGGAGCAAACTCGGTTCCATTGTGTAGTTTTATTTCATCTTTAAACAATTCAATAGGTAAAACGTATTTTAGAGTCTCGGCTGACTCGAAAAGGAATCAAGCTATATTGACACGCCCGCAGCACGCCCAGAAATTCCATTGTCAAGTTTACGCACACAGAAACACATTCCTACGCGATGCGGTCATGGTGCATGTGCATGTCCGTTGCATCGTGCGTTTCGATTCGCTGGGCGTGCGGGTTGACATATTTACGCTTTTCGTGGAAAAAAAATAGTCTTGTGACCGCACATTGGAATACAAATTGATAAATGTGTTTACAGTACCGCAGTAATAAATTAGAAAGATACAAAAGATTGTAGATGTAACGTACGATAACCCATTTCCAAAAATGGCCACACATTGTCTGGCATTTCAATCCAAGCCCCTGGTTGCAACATCCGAACGAGTAGTTAAATTTAGATTTCGCACAGCACTGAGTAGTTCTTGGCCTTGTCTTCGCTGCCCTTGTGCGGAAACACCATGCCCTTGGTCTTGGCGCTAACTTTGCCAACATAATCGCGGCCATGAACATTTGTAGTAGCAGCGTACACTACTTGTCCAGACTTGTCACGTCCACACGGTACAGGCCGTGCATCTTTAATGTCTTTTGGATCAAAGCGACCTTTTGCCGCCATCCATTTGATTTTAGACGACGGACCGCACAGCACCTCGTACTCGCGGTACAACACTGGTTTGCCGTCGCACACAACAAGGCCTTCTTTGCTCATGGTAACCATGCCGACGTGCACGATGTCTTTGTGCGAAACTCGGCCGACAAACACCGGATCGTTTTCGTATTTGCCTGCGTGGACCACGTCGCTGGGGATTCGCGTGTTTCTACAAGTAATACATTATTTAGGAACATTTATTTAAGCCCATGAGGTATTTTGTTGAAATGTAATGCAGCGCGATGGAAGATAGAATGCTTACTGGGAGTTCACCGGCGACCAGTATATGCCGCGATTAGCGTTGTTCTTTGGTGGCAGATTGCTTGCTGACATGCTGCCAGAGCCTTGGTAGCTGCTCATTTGTGGTCCGTCGGACGATGGAGCGTTTGCTTGTAGACCCTGCGGCCGGGTTTGCGGCCGGTTAGGGTTTCCGCCCAGGTTCGGTGCGCTCTGATGTAGCTGCTGGTCTGGACGAGGCGGCGGTCGCAGCGATGAGCCGCATCCTGGGCCTGACATGTTTGGTCCAGCGCTGGACGGTGGCCGCTGGTTGTTGCGCGGCGGAGGACGAGGCCCGTCGTTGCCATACCCGCCGTACGGAGCTTGCGGAGGATACCCGTTGTTCATCGGCCGTTGCTGTTGTCCGCCCATCGGAGGGTAACCACCGCCGTTGTTGTTTGCAGGAGGGTATCCACCGCCGTTACCCATTGGAGGATAACCGCCGCCGTTGTTGCCTGCGGGAGGATATCCATTGTTGTTTGCGGGAGGATATCCATCGCCACCCATTGGGGGATATCCACCGCCGCTGCCGCCCATAGGGGGATATCCACCGCCAAATCCACCGTTGTTGGGCGGCGGCATCATAAACCCGCCCGGCCCACCTGGCCCCGGCCTCGGCGCACCAAATCCATTAGGCGCACCAAATCCAGGCCCGCCAAACCCTCCCGGCCCCATCGGCATCATATCCGACATCGGCCCTTCACCTACCGCCGAATTGTTAATCGAACTGCGCTTGTTCCTACTCGGGCCCATCGAGCGCTCAGCATTGTAGTCTGAAGGGGGGTACTCTGAATACCCGTCGCTTGGAGGATACATTGTGTAAATTAAAACGCTGAAGAATAAAGAGTTTCAAAGAAAAGTGTAGAAAAGAAAAGAACAGGTTTTGTAAAAGCTGTGAGAAAGCACTTTAACTGGGCGTGGCACGGCTTTTATAATTCGGATTTATTGTATCGGAAAAGACGGCGCATACAGGCATTGGACACGTGAGGCGCCAATGCTCCGTTTAACTTGGCTGTGGCTGGAGCAACTGACAACCCTTTTTTTAGAACACACCCTACTCCAAGTTATTACTGTTTGTGTTTGGTCTGGACCCTCTTGCATCTATTGATTCAATATCGATGGCCCAGATACTCTTGCATTGCAGTGTTGGCTCCCCTCGTCTCGTAGTTTTAGAAAGGGCTGGGTGACTTTACGAGCCCTCAACACTTTTTCTTTGCTGCGCGTTCACATGAATGATGCGGAATGCGCAGCCAACGCATCCGCCGGCGCGCAAGTCCGCACTTGCCCGGCGTGATGCGGCCATGACCGATGTGACGGTCATGCGCAAATACATTCCACAGATATCACCGGAACAGGTCTGGCCGCAGCAGGTTATTTATTTCCGCACACTAAAGATCCGTCGAGTGGCTAAAAGCTGAGCCGACGAAATCAGATTTAATCAGCGGGAAAGCACACCCACGTCTTTTGCAGTGTGCAGCCGAGCATACATACTTTCAAGGTCCGTTGCAATTGACAATCTGTCTTTTTCTATACTTTTAAGGGAGGGCATTTTCGGTCCCATCTAGGCTATTTACTTCTCATCTTCAACACTACACGCATCTGGCAAATGACGGGCAACAGCAACGTGCTGGTGGTGGACAATGGCACAGGGTTTGCCAAAGTCGGGTACGCCGGGTCGAATTTCCCCGAGCATGTGTTTCCGTCGGTGGTCGGTCGGCCCATGCTGCGCGCCGAAGAAGCAACAACACTGACGGACGTTCCGTACACTGTCAAAGACATAAACGTCGGTACTGAAGCTGCAGCCCTTCGTGCCATTCTGGACATGTCGTATCCGCTGGAAAACGGCGTGATCAAGAACTGGGAAGACATGCAACACGTGTGGGACTATACGTTCTTTGAGAAGCTCAAGGTGGACCCAACGCAGTGCAAAGTGCTGCTGACGGAAGCCCCGCTCAACCCGAAGGCTAATCGCGAGAAGATGTGCGAGGTGATGTTCGAGCGGTACGGGTTCAACAGCGTGTATGTGGCAATCCAGGCGGTGCTGACGCTGTATGCGCAGGGTCTGCTTACGGGTGTCGTGATAGACTCGGGCGACGGCGTGACGCACATTATTCCGGTGTACCAAGGATACTCGTTGCCGCATTTGACAAAGCGCCTGGATGTGGCGGGCCGGCACGTGACGCGGTACCTGATCAAGCTGTTGCAGCTGCGCGGCTATGCGTTCAACAGAACGGCTGATTTCGAGACGGTGCGGCAGATCAAGGAGAAAGTGTGCTACGTGAGCTATGATCTGGACCTGGACAAGAAGCTGGCGACCGAGACGACGACGATGGTGGAGAGCTATACGCTGCCCGACGGGCGGGTGATCAAAGTGGGGTCGGAGCGGTTCCAAGCGCCCGAGTGTTTGTTCCAGCCCGAGCTCATCGACGTCGAGTCCGCCGGCGTCGCCGAGCTCCTCTTGAATACTGTGCAGGCGGCGCCAATTGACATGCGCGCCGACCTGTACAAGCACGTTGTGCTTTCGGGCGGCTCGTCCATGTACCCAGGCCTGCCCAGCCGTCTCGAGAAAGAGACAAAGCAGCTGTACTTGCAAAACGTACTGAATGGCGACTCGTCGCGGCTCGACAAGTTCAAGCTGCAGATCGACGACCCGCCGAACCGCCGGCATATGGTGTTCTTGGGCGGCGCGGTGCTCGCCGACGTCATGAAAGACAACGAGCAGGCGTGGGTCACCAAGCAAGAGTGGGAAGAGTACGGCCCCCGGGCGTTGCAGAAGCTGGCAGTGTACGAGATGCGCGACTAGGCTTTTCTTTTATTGTCAACAATGAGCTTATTTTTAGTCGAGGCCGGCGCAGTCCACGCTGTTGGCATACGACGGCTGTGTGTGGCCGGCCATCGATGACTCGACAAACGCATATATGCGTTCAGGAATTAAGTCTGGCTTGGCTGTGTCTATGGCAGATCTGCGGGCCATATTTCCTTCGTATTTGCCTGGATTATCTACCATGCGCGTTGTGACATCCATGCGCACCACCGACTCCAACAGCCTCCGATAGTACCTGCGCACGGACCGGGCTTCCGGTACTTTGATCCACATCCGTTCCCATTGTTCTACAAGCTCCGTAGTATGTGGGTCCGAACACGCGAGCATGGCGGCGCTTACAATGGTGCCAGTGTTGGCGCGCTCTTCAAGCACAGCCATTGTAGATGCGTCGATGGGCGGAAGCAGACGGTGCTGGATGCGCGCCCAGTGTGCGTCTTGTGCTTTGGCGATGTTGAGCGGGTTGGTGGACTTGAGTGCCTCGGCGCTGACTGTGAGTTTGTCGCGGCCCAGCTGGTAAGAAGCAAGTGCAAAAAACGCCGGCCGGTATTTTTCAACTTCATGTAGTGTGCCAAACACTTGTTCGCGCTGTCCAATGCCCACCATCGCCTACATTGATTAAATCAGTACATTTCTATGTATTATCTGCTATTTTATATCCGTGCGTACCTCGAGCATTATTGGCTTGCGCGGGCCTTTCCGCCCATACCCGTACTCCAACACGCTTAAAACATCTTTAAACACGCCTTTGTTGGCACGTTCCAACAAATGCAATGCCGTAGTTGATTGCGTAAGCTTTTTTCGGGCTCTTCCCACGTCGCTGTCGTGGAGGTTCGTGCGGAACTTTTGTTTGGCGTATGTTTGGATAAACTCTCGCGTTGTGTCGTCAAAGAACATTCGTGCGTTTTTCAAAATGCCTCTGTACACATACATCACTTGGGCACGGGTCGGCGCCCTCGTGCATTCTTGTTGCGTGCGTAGTAGAAACTCCATATAGCTTTATTAAATAGTTGAGAAGTTGCTTTATTAACCCCATATAGCTTTATTAAATAATATAAAATTTTAGTTTAATAATATATGGATAATTTAATCGAGTATGGGTTACGCGTGTGCCAGCACCATATACTCATCGGTCGTGCGCTCTTTGTGTCCATACGCAAACGCCATGCCTTTCTTGATATGCGGGGCGCACTTTCCCAGCTGCTGCGACCCATCGTGCATTGCTTTGGCCACATACAACGGCTCGCCCGTCTCCTCATGGCCGGCATCCACCGGCTTGAATCCTTGCACCGACAACGCGCCTTCTTGCTTGACCCACCGCAGCTTGCTTGCGTCGCCACACAGTACTTGGTACTCGCGGACGTTTACTTCTTTGTGGCCCCAGCCGATGCTGCAGCCGCCGTCTTGGATGTGCTGCCCGGCCTTTCCGGGATGGAGGCCGCCTTTGTACATGGCGCGGGCGACGAAAAGGGGCGTTCCGTCTTTCTCCGTGCCGCCTTGGACTGCGCCCGAGGGGATGAAGCCGTCGGTGGCGGTTACCCAGTGTATGCCAGTGTTTTGGGCTGGGCGTTGTTGCTGGCCAGGTCCAGGTCCTTGTTGTCCTTGCTGTCCAGGTCCTTGTTGTCCTTGCTGTCCGTAGCCGCCGGGTCCGCTGGGTCTTCCGGGTCCTTGTTGTCCAAATCCACCGGGTCCTCCGGATCCTTGCTGCTGTCCATATCCACCAGGGCCACCAGGGCCACCAGGTCCCTGCTGTCCGCCAGGTCCTCCTTGTGGCGGACGCATGCTAAACCCTCCAGGTCCAGGCCCGCCTTGGTTATACCCGCTCTGTCCTGGTCCTCCAGGTCCTTGTTGATTTCCAAACACCATACTGTCAAATACTAATATAAAGCTTTAAACGCTACAAAAAAGATTTAGTGATGCTGTTCTTCAACCCTTGGACCCTGATATCCTTTTATACTCCAAACATCTAGCATTTGTTCTCACAACGTCTTTGCCCTAGTCCGCTATGCATAGCTCATTCAGAGGCGCATTTGCACAATAACGACATACATACGTCACACCTTGGCACATTACCATGTGAACAGGGAAAAGGGATTATTCAAATCAAATGTCTATTGAGCTTGATTCTCGCGGTACTTTTGCCATTGCGCTTGCTGCTCGAGCGCTGCTTGTGTCTGGTCGACCAAGAAAAACGGCCTCACCCGCTTCTCATACGGACTGCGCGGAAAGTCCACATCTTCTTTGTCCAGCGCTACGGCAATGTGCCGCCGTCCTTTCTTGACACGGTCATCCACATATACTTTTACGTATCCGGGCTGCGTGGCAAAAAGAGTGTGATCCTTTCCCATGCCGACGTTTTCTCCTGCGTGGAACTGTGTGCCGCGCTGGCGAACAATGATTTGGCCGGGAATTACAAACTCATTTTGCTGTTTTTTGAAGCCAAGGCGACGACCGATTGAGTCGCGACCGTTGCGAGACGAACCGCCACTTTTTTTGGTGGCAAAACGCACTTGGTTGTAAAGAACCGACGGCGTGGAGCCAGACGTCGAAAACACCGAGCGGAACATTATAGCTAATTGGAGAAACGAGGGATTCGATAAACAAAAAAGTTTGAAATTCAAGAAAAGATAAAAATGATTGTGATCACGGATGATCAAAAGTATATGCGCAGTCCAAAAGTTGTTCAATAATCCTTTACCTTTCTGTACTAATTATCATACAATAAATATACATGCCGATTATAAACAAGTTTAGCGCAGACACCACGGCGGCCAACGTCGACCCCGCCTCGGTGCTGTTCAAAGTGCGAGCAACAAACATCCGCCCCCTGGTAAACATGCTGCGCTCGATATTTTTTCGCAACCGCGTCTCGTGCGCAATCAACTCTGGCGGCATCGTGTTCACGGTGGAAGAAGCCAGCTCCACCGTAGCGCAAGCTTATGTGCGCACCGATCTTTTTGCTACATTTTCGTACAACGTGCAGCTGGCGCACGAGCAAAACAGAGGGCAAACAGACAGTCAAAATGAGGAGGGCGAGGAGACTGTGCATGTGGTGCTGCCCCTCGATGTGCTGCTCGACTGTTTGATGCTGTTTTACGGGCCAGCTAGCACAGCTGCGGGAGTCACAACAGGAGCGCTTACTGGCAGTTCGGGTGACTTGCGCGGGGCGACGACTGCGCATATAGCGTTTAATGGGCTGGGGACTGACTTTGAGCTCATGCTCGAAGAACGCGGCATCATATCTGTCTGCCGCATGGCTACGTTTGAGCCCGAACCAACCACCGATCTCGACTTTGCGTCCTCTCCCGTCACCCAGCAGCTCATCATCCGGTCCGAATGGCTGCGAGACGCATTCAACGAGCTCGATCCCACAAGCGAAACCGTCGGCATCTCAATGTCTCCTTCCCGCCCATACTTCCGTATCTCAACCACAGGCGACACGGGAAGCACGGAAATGACATACTCAAAGGACGAG
The DNA here is from genome assembly GCA_027577515.1 of Coemansia sp. RSA 678. Taxonomy (NCBI): domain Eukaryota; kingdom Fungi; phylum Kickxellomycota; class Kickxellomycetes; order Kickxellales; family Kickxellaceae; genus Coemansia; species Coemansia sp. RSA 678. Next base: position 11,142 of record JANBQW010000051.1, read on the forward strand.
CACTTGGATTCGTTTTTTTGTAGCGAGGAGCACGAGAATTGGTACAAACTGGCGCAGATCCAACGGTGCAAGCATGCGTTGTCGTTGTCAGACAAGACAAAAATTCGGGTGAACCAGAGGGGGTTTGTGTCGTTTCAGTTTATGATACCGACTGATGCTGACGTGTCGTTTGTTAATTTTTTGTTTGCGCCGCAAAGCGTGCCTGATGAGCTGTAGTTTTTAGCGCCCATACTAATCGGGCTTTTGATCACACGTTTTAATAAACAAATCGCCAAACAGCCGAATATTTCATATTGATTTGGTTCTTTTTCAGTGTTACGAGTTTCTGCATTACGCGCACCCCCAAACAACTATACCAACCATGTCGACGTCCCGCAGCTCCAAAATGACGGGCCTGCTCAACCACCGGCTGCGTCTCACCCTCGCCGACACGCGCACAATGTCCGGCCAAATGCTCGCCTTTGACAAACACATGAACCTCGTCCTTTCCGACTGCGAAGAGTTCCGCACCATAAAATCAAAGTCCAGCGAAGCAAAGCAGATTAAGCGGTCGTTGGGCCTGGTTATATTGCGCGGCGAGTGCGTTGTTAGTATAAGTGTAGATGGACCGCCGCCCATGCAGCAACGGGCAAAGCAGACTGGGGGACCGGGCGTGGCACGGCCGGCCGGACGAGGTATGCCGGTGCCGGTGCCAGGGATGCCGCCGGTGGGGTTGGCGGGACCGGTCCGGGGAATGGGCGGCCCGGCGGCGAGCATGATGATGCCTGGTCCGGCCATTGCTGCAGGGCCTGTGTCGTTTGCGCGTCCGCACGGAATGCCCGGGGCTCCGCTTGGGTTCCGCCCGCCGATGCCGCCGCCAGGGTTCCGGCCCCCGATGCCGCCGCCTGGCATGGGTCCGCCCGGAATGGCCCCGCCAGGGTTCCCGCCTGCTGGCTTCCAGCCGCCGTTCCCCCGTCCTCCCCACGGTCCCAACTAGCTCTTTAAAACAGGGTATAGTAGAAAACAAATAAAACAAACTCAATAAATGGGCGTATAATTGTTGATCTTGTCCTTTTGCTGCTGCGAAATACACTCTGCGATCCACACAACATTCCGAATCTCTTGTTCTTTCAGTCTCAGCCACGCGTAAAACACGCCATAGTGGAACTGCTGCTCAAAAGAGTCCTTGTTGAACTGCACTTCTTTGATGAAAAAGCGGTCCTCGAGCGACAGTTCGTTGCCGCCGGCGCCGCCGCTCGATGCATTGAGGTTGACGCCCACGACCATTGACTTGTACTCGCTGTACTGCTCCAAAACGGCTTTTACTTGGTCCATGTCGTCCACGCGAGCCAAGCGCATTTGCGCCTCGGGGTACATGTTGCCCAGTCGCGGGTACAGCTTGGCCCGGTCGTCTTTCGACAGCTCTGTGCCAAACGAATTAATGGTGATGTTGACTGTGCGCCGGTCGGCCTCGAAACGCAGAATCTCGCCCATAACGGACGACGTGGGGTCGCCTAGTTGCATGCAATATGCGTAAAAGTCTTCCAAATATGCTTTGTGCAGCGTGTTGCGGATAATCTCAATATTCAGCTCATTTAAATCCTCCGCCGACAAGCACTCGCGAAAGTACGCGGCTAGGGGCGAGTCCACCAGCACAGTGCCATACAACTCTTGCACGGTGGTGGCCACGCACAGTGCGGGCATGCTGTCAAAAAATCCCAGAGGGTGGCATTTTTCCAATAGATCGTGCGTGTCGCGCTCGTGGAGCGTGCCGGTGATGAGCAGGATGACGTTGTCGATCATATAGCCATAGGTGATGTAGTCAAGGAACTTTGAAATGGGCTCGGCGGCGTTTTGCTGCAAGTACTGGAACTCGCCCACAAGGGCGTCGGTGCACCGGGCGGAGAGGGTTGAGGTGGACATTGGAGAGGGTTCGTTTTGCAGAAACGTCGAGTAGTCGGTGGTCGCCAGCTGCAGCTTCAGGTCGTCCATTGTCTCGCATTGCGTCAGATTGAGGTACTGCGCGCCGCTAATCAGCCCATCCCGGTAGCCGCGTACAATGCCCTCGAGGTACCCTGCATCTGCGTTAAAGTATATTTCATTCATTTCCTATTTCTCAAGCTATACAAGTAAAATAAGGAAGCCAGAATAGTGCACAATGTCACTTTCTATATATGCACACTGTGATCAAATCAACACTCCTTATCAACATTTTTTCTGTGGGTTTTGGCTCTTCTTGTGCTTTTCTCATTTGCATTTATTTGGGTCAAGATTAATAAACACGAATGGTGGGCGTATACGACCTTTGCGCGCGCGTGCAGAACGGGTTCCGGGCACGGCTCGGCCGCATTGCAGTGCCTGAGACCAAGCTGAATCTTGCAGTATCTCGCGTTCTATACAACCAAGGCTTCGTGTCGTCTGTCACTCGAGGAACGCACTTGGGTCCAGACGAGTCGTATGTGCCGACGACCAACCTCAACGTTGCTGAGCGGCGGCTGTGGCTGTCGCTAAAGTATTACCAAGACACTCCGGTGCTGCGCAAGATGCGGTGCATATCCAAGCCGTCGCGGAAAATCAACTGCGACGCCAACCAGTTCCGGGCGCTTGCGGCGGGCCAGGCGTGGAGCATCGTCAAGGGCGTCAACCCCGGAGAGATCATAATCGTGTCCACGACGCGTGGAGTTATGGAAATCCAGGACGCTGTGCGGTACGGCATAGGCGGCAACCTTTTGGCTCGGGCAAACTAGTCTTTCTTCTCAGTTACATACACTTTATGATTTTACCCCCTTTTCCTTTCTATTGAATTTACCGGGGCGTTTTAGTTTGCAATGGCATTGCTGAGCGTCGCCGAAATTGACGCGCTGTTTAAACAAGTCCGCATCTCGCTGCACATTCTCGATGCGCCGTTTCGGCTGGCCACAGAGCCGGAATCCAGTCCGTTGCATAAATGGGCGGCTCGGGATATTGTTGGCGGGCGTCCGGCGCGACGGTTCTTGTACCATGGAGAGCGCGCGCAGGCGTTTATAGTAGCGACAATTCCGAATTTCGACTCGGTGCGCTGGTCGCTCGCCACGTCGATGAAGCGCACACATGCGCCTGAATTGAAACACGGCCAGTTGGCGCTGTCTCGACGCGAGGCCGACCAGTTCTTTACGCTCTTGAGGTTTGCAGTCACTGCGTTTTCGGCAAAGACTGTGCCGAGCAGCGGGAACAGCAGCCCGGCGATGCAGCGCACTCCAGCGTCGGACTCGGCAAACATGGTACATGATGCAGCGAAGATTGCTAACAGCGGACCGCACAAAGTGACGAGCATGGCCAGTGCTGCGTCGTTCTCGGCGCAGGTGGATCCCGCAGCGTTGAATGTCGGAGCTATTGATAAGCTAGACACAGGTGCGTGGTGCTGTGTGTACCCGTTTTCTATGCCCGTGCCGGCTGTAAACGACGCTTCGGGACAGCTCGCAGATACAGCGCTGATGCTCGAGGTTCGCACGACGTGTTTGAGTCCGTCCAACTTGATGACCTCTCCGTTGGGCCGGCTGGAGACGGCCAGCGACGTTGTCGACGACCGGGCAGCACAGCTGGAGGATTTAGCTGTTCGGCTGTCGACTGAAATTCGGGCGCATGGCGAGAACCTTGGGCTGCAGTTGTTTGGTCCCGAGCTAGACAATCTACAGAAAGATTCAGCACAGCTGGAGTCGGCTGTGGCGCGGAGGATGGTTCAGATACTGGTGGCGACGCGGCCAGTTGTGGATATCAGCACGCGGGTCGTGGGACTGCCGACCGGATCAGGAGCCAAAGTTGCCCTGGTTGAAGTCTCGGTACACTGTGATTCGACAGCAACGTGTGCCAGCGGGCTGGCGCTGGAGTCAGTGCTACTGCGATCACCGGACTGGCACATGGAGTCATTGGCTGCGCACTCGCCAGCGCTGCCATATGATCTAGAGCCTGGGTGCAGCTGGACATTGGTGTTCAAGGCTAGCTCGTTGCGTGACTCGGCTCGCGGCGACGTTTTGGGTGGTTTGAAGCTGCTGAATGCTAAAAGTTTGCTGGAATCGGGCGCACGGGGAGTTGGGCCTGTTGGTCGTTATGCGGGACTGTCAGCCCAGATATGTATTGGATCACGGACTGCCACTGCTTCCAAAGCAGGAGTACTGGAAATCAGCCATTTTATTTCAATATCCGATCAGACACCGGCACCGGCCGTGTCGGCGCTATCAGATGGCGCGACATACATTCCGTCAGACGTTGATGGCGCGCATGCCATGGGCTCAGCTCCCAGTACTCGATCGGGCCGGTCGTTGGATGTGCATGCACCAAACCACCGGTTCACAATGGAAGCACGTCGGTCACTGGCCAGAGACGGGGCTGCCACACACAGTTTTGGCCATACAAAGACTGTGTCTCTGGATATTGCCGGGCAAACGCAGGCGCGCAAGTACTCGCTGGCAAATCCATCGGGCCGGCCGCAGCTGGCTGACTCGATCCTTATGCATGCAGGCGAGAGAGGACGCCTGGGCGTGGCCGATACAGGCCATGCATTGCCACAGCGGTCGCGGGCTGTCACAACAGCAGCGCATCTGCACCGACCACAAAGCCCAGTATCGACAATCCAATCAATATCCACGGGCCTAAATGTACCGAGTGAGCGGCTCTCGTCAGACATGGACCGGGAGTCACTGCGACGGCGACAATCGAGCGTGCACACTGCGATTGGACACGAACGTCAAGGTGAAAAGCTGGTGCTGGGAGCGATTGATATTACGTTTAATGTGCCGCCCACGGCAGGCCTGGGCGACGAAATACACGTGCATATGCACTTGGTCAACAACACGAGCATGTATTTTGCTCGGCTGTGTGTTGTAGATGATCCGCCAGTTGCAGATCCTGAGGAGCCCCAAATGGACAGTGCAGTGGTTACTCGAGGTCTAATACCTGTTGAATACGCAACTACGGTTCCGCCGCTTTCACCGGGCGGATCAGCGGCTGTGGTGCTAAAGTATACGGCAGCAGCACCACAGTTTCATGCGATTGGTAATCTGCGTCTAGTTGACCATGATTCTGATGACGCCAAACACCTGGCCATTGTCGAAGCGCCTTTTGTTATTTATATCCACGAGTCCAGCTAAATTATTAATTCAAAAAGTATAAAGAAAAGAAAGAGGATCAATGTCCAAATATCCAAAATCAACAAATGCAATCTCCTTTTTTACTCTTTGGCCATGTGGACAACTGGGCGGATGCAGCTTGGATTGTGCATCGCCTCAAGACCCTTGTTAATATCATCCAGGGAAAACTCATTGGTAACATAGTCGTCAATGTTGAGCTTGCCGTCCACATACATTTGGACAAACTCTGGGATCTGTGTCCTTCCCTTTACGCCGCCAAACGCCGAGCCCATCCACACACGCCCCGTAACCAGCATAAACGGCCTCGTACGCACTTCCTGGCCACTGGCCGCCACGCTAATAATAACGCTCTTGCCCCATCCTTTGTGGCACGACTCGAGCGCCGCACGCATAACATCCGTGTTGCCGCCACTGCACTCGAATGAGTAATCGACGCCGCCGTCAAACGAGTCAACAATGACTTGCTGAATGGGTTTGTCGTCAAAGTCGCGGGGGTTGATAAAGTCGGTTGCGCCAAACTTTTTGGCCATTTCGAATTTCATGGGGTTGATGTCGATGGCGATGATTGTACGAGCTTTGGCAGCTACGGCGCCCTGGATGACTGAGAGTCCGATGGCGCCGCAGCCAAACACCGCCACCACGGCGTCTTTTTCGACTTTGGCCGTGTAATTGACTGCGCCCCAGCCTGTCGGAATTCCGCACCCCAAGAGACACAGCCGGTCGAGTGGTGCGCTTGGATCAACCTTGGCGCACGAGATTTCGCACACGACTGTGTACTCGCTAAAAGTCGATGTTCCCATATAGTGGTATATGGGCTGGCCACGGCACGTAAACCGTGTCGTGCCATCGGGCATCTCGCCGCGGCCTTGCGTCTTACGAACGACTGAGCACAGGTTGGTCTTGCCGCTCGTGCAGAACTTGCATTTTTTGCACTCGGGCGTGTACAGGGGGACTACGTGGTCGCCGGGCACAACGCTGGTTACGCCGGGGCCTACTGACTCTACCACACAGCCGCCTTCATGCCCAAAAATGCATGGGAACCGGCCCTCTGCGTCCTGTCCGGACAGGGTGTACGCATCTGTGTGGCAAATGCCTGTCGCCACAACCTTTAGCCGCACCTCACCTGCCTAAAATGCAAAATGTACTTTAAATACCATTCTCAAATGTCACACATGCAAACAGACTATGCGTACCTTTGGTGGAGCAACCTCGATTTCCTCAACGCCTATTAACAGAAATTATTTGAGCTTTAGTATCTGTAAAGTGCGTATATGACTGGCACAGAGACTTACTAAGCGGTTTGCCGGCTTCCCAGGCAACGGCGGCCTTGCACTTGATGGGCTACACAATATGTTGCTGTTAGTAAAAGCCGTGAATCGGGCTGTAGTATTAAAGTGCTAGTTACTGCTTTGAAGTGTTACCTTTCCTTCGAACGACATTGCTCTTTTTTGTTGTTGAATTCAAGAGTAATAGAGTAATATTAAGGAGCGGGAAAAGAAAAGCGGGAGAACGCGCATGTTTTCTTTTAGATCAAATGCCCGAGGGTTAGGGTCGTTTAGTTGGCATATGGCGATCAGATTTGACTATCTACTGCTACTTGCAAAACCTATTACCTAGTTATTATAGGTAACCGTAAGCATAGCCGCCATGCATATTGACAAATAAGAAAAGAATTGAACAAGCACAATTTTTTTTGCTTCCCTGTCATTATTTAAACATACATTTTTGAACAATTGTCTACTCAAAATATGCTTGCTGGAGCGGGTTTCTTGACGGTAATTGGGCTTATTCTAGGTAAATCTTGTTAAACAAAGATGGCGTATATAACACACAAGGTTAACTAACTCAATAAACTGGTGTAGCGCATGCGGTGACCATGAACACTGCGCTCGAGCACATTGGTTTTTTGCTGGGCCTGGCCAACGGATGCACAATTCTGGGCGCAATCATCCTTCACCATTTCACCAAATCATTCGGCCACTTGAACGGCATGCTGCTAATCCACTTTCTCGCCAGTGTTTCCACAGGCCTCTTTTGGTTTAACGTCAAAACCTTTAATCAACTGACTCTTTTCACCGCCATGTTCTGCATGTCAGCCGGCTCGCTTGTTCCCATGTATCCGTTAGGCCAGCTCGAAAAGGGCGACAAGGACAGCTGGTTGTTGGGCGGAACCCAAATTATCAAATGGATGGTGCTTACGACCGCTGTTGGTATTCCGATTATTAAAGTGTTTTACATTGACTGGGCGAGCGCATATCTCACCACTTTGTGGATCAGGCCGGGAATTGCTCTGGTTTCAATGGGCTACATTTCGGCTACTGTTGGTCTTACTGTATTGCGCTTTTCATTGTCGCCGCATCTAAAGGCAAGATTGTAGTGCTTGTAATGGCGCAGTGTTGTTTCTTCTTTTTGATTATTGATTTTTTCTTTAATGCTAATTTGCTTACTATATGTGCAAACAATTGAAAAAAGGTTTTGGAATCTCCATAGAATCTTCGCTGGTAGTTTCAATAGAGTGCCAAGTGTCTGATAGACTTGGCACGCCAATGCCAAGCTCGCAGGAGCTATTTTCCGTACAATGAGATTCTAAATCCGGGTCATACAATAAAACCCTGTAAAACTATTACTGATTGTCTCTAGAGTGGCGATGCTTAAATCCGTGCAGTGCTTTTCTTCTTTATTTTTTTATTTTTTAAAAACGCATGTAGTGTGTGTGGCTGGATGTTTGGGGCTTTTATATGTTTTGAATGTCTTTTGCCAAATAAAGTCTAAATAATGTTGTTTACTAAAATGTTTTTTAAACAGGGGTTTGGGAGCGCAACAAGCCACAAGTAAATTCGGAATTTCCCTCTATTGAATAACGTTTGGATTTTCAAAACAGTATTAAGAATTTAAGAAAATTTAAACATTGCCGCTTTAGGGATAATGGCGTTTCGTTGCTTTTGTGTGTGAGATATGTTGCCGTATCCCACAAGGCAGTCTCGTGTATGATGAGCAACAATGCACTCATCGCTTGATTTGCGGCTTAACCCTTTCCTGTTTAAAAATACCACGCATGTATTAAATTAGATTCCATGTGGCATATACAGAAGCGGGCTATTACCAGCCAATAATGAAATGCATTAAAAAGACAGCTCGGTGACATGGGGGCCATTCTCGAGCGCATGATGCATTTGTTTGCAATTGAAGTAGGGCGGGAGAGGCATAAGCTTAGACGCCTGCATTGGCATCCAATTTCACAAGCATATTTTGTCAAATTCTTGTATAAACCATATCTTGCATATGCAGATATGGTGCGCATGTCTGGATTTACAAGGGATTCGCACAATAGCAAAGGTAAAAGAAAAATACATCAGCTGGTGTTCTTTAAAACTCAACTGTACAATTGACAAAATAATAATAATAAATTTGTTTTTTTTATACACAATATAACGTCGGACAAGAACTAATAATGTCAGATACTATGCACCGTGCCAGATTTTTATTCTTTGAAAGCTTTCTATCCAATCAGGTTTTATTGCGGCCATGGCAAATCCTAAAATGTTCTTATTTAAATAAAATAAAAAGCCAAACAGTGAACAGGTACGCATTCGTGGTGTTTAATACTTGTTCTCCCCACCCCCACAAAATGGGATCCCTAAATGCCGGGTACATGCACGCGGCAAGCTGCACGTACATGCTCTTACCCGCGGCTCACAATGAATATAAAGTGCAACTGCGGATGTTCTTTTCAGTGTTTGTCTTCAGGATATCGCTTTGCTGCACAGTACATTGGCCGCACATGAGCGTTGGATCTTACAAACAATAAAAGGACAATAATGATGTTCTTTTGGCGAATGGATATGAGTGGGCAATCCAAAGGACCGGGATTGAGGGTACTCTATTCCAAGATGCAATTTCTTTTATTGATTAGGCCAGCTATAAGCTAGGATTACAGCTGCACGTTTTATTAACATTGGCCGGATTGGCAGTCCGACAAGCCTAGTGTTCAGCGATCGATTTGCACATCTAATGAGGCTTTCTACTTTATCATGAAATGGGGGCAATCCAAATGTTGTTTTGGTAATTTCGGGCTTTCTTACCTCCGAACAGGCGATTGAAAATAGCAAATAATCGGCAAAGGTTCTGTGAAAATCACGAGGAGGAAGACAGGGCATGCAGTGAAATGCCAATTAAGCTTGACGTGCAAAATTGCCGCTTTTGGGCAGATGTGAATTTAACAAGAGGCGAGAAGCCACTCCCTTTTTCTCTTGCCGCAATTGCGGGAAATGGAGGCGGAGTTGGGAAGAACACAAACATGAACTAGCTTGCGTGGCCTCCCCTCGTCAGACTGCAGCTACCGAGTGAAGGAAGGCAGGGGTGGCCATGGCCCTCCTGGGGGTTGTGCGGGCACCAGGGACAATAATGCTAGATTGACAACCTGGTTGATATACGGGCAACTCCTCCCCCCTCCTCCATTCCTTTCTGATATTAGAGTACAATAACAATGGGGCTGCTGTTTTTTTTCTTTTTGCTGTCACTGTATGTGGCTGTGTCTAAGGCACATCGGGCTGCGAGGTAGATACAACTGCAACACGAAAAAGCTTTCCGTTTTGCTGCACGGCTTTATTGTCGCTGCCATGTTGCGTGCCCGCATACACTGTTTTTGTTCCTGTTCCTGGGTGCTATGGATGTTAAAAGCTACACCCCTGCTCAAGCTAAATCTTTTTTAGGCTGCATGAAAAAAGGGAGCACCTGGGTGGTCGCTAGGGGGTGTTGCGGCACTGGCCCAGCCTTCAGCGACTATTTAAGTTGCTCCGCCGGCACCGGCCTCGCAGAAACACCATCTTTTTCCAGCATACATTTCCTATTACCAATTTTGAGGAATCCTGTCGCTTTGATAGAAATAGACTCGAGATTCTTGCCACTCGTTCACTTGTCAGTCATTGTTTTAAAAGAGGTTAATTACCTTGTTTTTTTTCTTTCTTTCGTGTATTTTGCATCCTGATTCTATAATGACCGAGACGTACCACGGATTTATTGATTCCGCTTACGATGCGCTACTGATATTTGAGGCATGCTGCCTCGGGCTGCTGCCACGCGTGCCACGGCGGTTCACTGATCGCGAGCGACAGACGATCCGCTCTGGCGCTGTATACGTGTGGGACGAGGAGGAGACAGGGATGCGGCGATGGACGGATGGGCGAACATGGTCGCCGTCGCGAGTTCACGGATGCTTCCTAATATACTACGAACTGGAGGGCCGGCGGCACCAGTTTGTCAACCGCAACCAGAGTGCACGCGGCAGTGCTCGTGCGTCGCCGCAAGGCCACGCGGAGAAATCACCGCTTCATGTATCCTACGATCCCTGTCCACCCAATGTCATGCAAAAGGAACAGGGTCTCATCAAGAAGGCGCTGTCGCTGTGCACAAACGACAAGCGCAAGGTGCATCTTGTATGCTACTATTCGCGCGAGGATGTCGAGAACGGGTGCCTGACGTCGCCGACCAATGACCCGCGCTTTGCCGGCATCCAGGTATATGAGGACCGGTATCCTGAACTCGGCAACGGGTCTGGCCGTTTCGACCGCTATGGCGGCGGCCGCTCGCGGTCACTGGCCAGCTCGCGCCAGTGGCGGCAGATCTCAGACACTTCTGGACAGCAGCCATCGGCCTATGCGCGCCCGCGCCCGTACCGCACCGAAGTCTACAAATATCCCAGCTACGGACCTTATGCCGGGCCTGTGCGCCATGTCAACGTCGCTGCATCAGTGCCGCCTTATGGCGTGATGCAGTCGCCTGAAGAGTATCCGCGGTATCCACCACAGCCTGTGTGGCAGCACAGCGAGCCGCCCGCAGTGTACAATGTGCCATATGACACTGGGCCGCGTCGGAGCTCGCAAGTGGCGCCGGCCGGAGCGGCGATTCATTCAGGGTGGATTCAGGCATCGGAGCCGCCGTCTCAAGTTCCGGCCCAGGCCATTACGCTGCCGCATTCGCCGTCGGCCATCCGGCTGCCGTCAATCGAGAATCTCAGCGCAGGCGCTGCACATAAGCAGCCGCATGCATCAAAGGGCGAGACACGGATGACCAGCGAGGATGTTTGGCAGCTGGCATCCCTGCGCATGAGTCTCCACCATTGGGGATAACATTTATTTTTCTTTTTCCTTTTTTGTTTAATGTGGCGCTACTGGAAATAAAAAGAAATACATGTTGTCCAAAATGGCTGCAGCCGAAATCCGACAGCGAGTATCGTTTGGTGATGGTCGCTGGTGGGAATTGGGAATTGCGGCGCAAGTGACGTCTGCTGTATCAAAGAGATAAGGTTTTAATTTTTAGTAACGTCTTGCTATATTTGTTGGTTGTGGCCAGTGACCGGTCACATGCTTGAAAATGGGGAAAGGGTGGGAAATGTAAATCTTTAGTGGTTGGACTCGTGGCCCGTGCTCATGAGTCCCGCTCATCCATCCGGCCCATGTGCGCTTTAGATCTTTCTTCTAACTAAACTTTTGCTCTATTTTGCACTCTTACAATATGAACTCTGATATAAATGAGGCATCGCCGTTGCTTTCAGATCAACTCAATGCACAGCACCATGTCATCACTTATGAAGCAGCTGACCACCGGCAGCCCATGGATAGCTTGATTCGTCGTAGAAGCAGCACTAATTTGTCACGTAAGCTAAAAAAGAATTGTCTGAATACAAAGCCACGCTTTCTTTTTTGCTTTTCGTTATTTTTCCTTTTGCCTGTAAATTAGTCGTGAATTTGTTGCTAAGCTAGAGTATAACAATTAATGCACGTTGGACGGTATATAGGCTGGAAGGGCTATGTCGAAGCAGTAAAATCGTCACGTGCGATTACAGCACTACCAGCGATTATCCTCGCCGTCAGCATCGCACACTTGCCAGTTCCCGAGGGTCTAACCGACACAAGTATGCGGTTACTCGGCGTGTTTGCAGGGTAAGTTGCGCAACGAAATATCCAAACTGTTTATGGTCACTAAGCAATATAATTACACTCGGCATAGGGTAATCGTGGGATTGTTGACAGCTGACTATGACATGTCTGTTATACTGGCAGCGGCGCTACTCGCGCTGACGCTGACTAAAAGCTTTATGTGTACGACAACGAGCGGACACAGTATTGAATGTGACAGATGTAAAACCATGTATCGCGGCGACGGCGGACATTGGCACGAGTACACTTGCGATCCAATTGGCGGCAGCTTTGAAGTCGCCATTTCGGGGTTCTCAAACAAAGTTTCGTGGCTGGTGTTTTGTGCGTTCCATATTGGCAAAGCAGTCGAGAAAACAGGGTTTGGCAAACGTGTATCGCTAGCACTTGTCGGATCCATGGGCCAGTCGGCACTTGGAATTGGATACGCAGTGTGTCTAGCTGAGCTGATTTTGGCGCCATTCATTCCATCCAATACGGCACGCGGCGGCGGAATTGTCTATCCGATTGTAGAGTCTGTCATTGCGTCGCTAGGCGTTGATCCACACATTGGCGAAGACCCCGTAGGCGGGTTTCTGTCGTTTGTAGCAGCAAGCGCTAACCTGATATCGTCGTCCTTGTTTGTCACTGGAATGGCCGGAAACCCAATTGTGGCAAGCAAGGCAGCAGACATATTTGGCATTGAGTTTGGGTTCTCCGAGTGGGTTATTGGCGCCAGTGTACCAGCATTGCTGATCATGCTTCTGCTGCCGCCGTTTGTCCACATTCTGTTGCGACCTAAACTCGATTTCACCAATCTCTCACAAAATATTCGCCGCCAACATCATGCGCTGGGCACCATGTCTGGTCAGGAATATCGGCTATGTGCAACACTGCTCACATGCTTGGTCTTGTGGGTCGGCACCCCGTACTTTGGAATCGACGCTACAGTTGTTGCGTACATGGCAATTGTCATTCTAATTCTGCTAAACGTGCTGACATGGAGCGATGTGGTCAAGAACCACAAGGCGTGGGACACGTTCTTTTGGCTGGCCTCGTTTATTGTGCTAGCCGAGCAACTAACCGCACTTGGAGTCACCGACTGGATCGGCAACTCTCTCTCGCGATCACTCCACAACGCTTCGCCGCTCGTCTGCACAATATCGCTGTCTCTGGCGTATTTCTTCTCCATGTACATGTTCTCATCCATCTCGAGCCACGTGGTTGCATTTGCCGGCCCGTTCTTTGCTGCTGGCTATGTACTGGGTTGCCCGCCAAAGCTGCTGACTATTTTGGTTGCTTTGTTCAGCTCGCTGGCTGGCATTCTGACTCCGTTTTCAACTGGCTCGGTCGCCATATATGCCTCCCAAGGCTACATTTCTCAGCCCAAATGGTTCATGTTTGGCCTGCTGTTCTCTGTTCTCAGTCTCGTAGTTGTATTTACCGTTGGCTTGCTTTGGTGGAAGATTATCGGGTGGTATTAGACTAATATAATTTCTGTAATATGCAAAAGCATGTGTTTACTGTCCTGACGTCATAGTGAAACGTTTTGCAAAGTCACCACGGCGGGTGATCTTGCTACTAGAAAAGACATAGCATCTTAGCGCAGCTATAACTGCGCGGGAAGATTATTGGTCGGGTTAGGAGCCTTGCGAGCTGTGGTCTTGCGAGGCTTGGGAGCCTTAGGAGCCTCAGTCGGCTGCTTCCGCTGGAAACGAGTAGGAGCAATTCCTGTTTCCCGCAAGCTGAAAAGAATATGTCGGAAATTCAACACAGCTGCTAAATCGCGATTCCACCACCGTTGAACTTTTTCTTTCTTTTCGCCCTCTTTTTCGCCCTCTTTATCGTCCTCGATTTTGCCAATGGACTCCAAACATTTTTTGCTTTGGCAGCTAAGAAGCCCATGGCACTTCACTTTGGGACGTTTCGTACGCTGGAATGGTCGCGGATTCGGGACATAACGAGTATTTGACAGCTCACCGTTGCAATTCGGACAGGTCTTTGACGTCAAATACTCCTTGATCAGGTACACTTCGAACCCAGCACGCTTGAGTAGTGTCCGCCAGCCTTTGCCGCGAATGGGCTCGTGGAACCGGTTCATTGGCGCAGACCAATCGCCAATGACAATGACGGCGTTTGGCCCAAATTCTTTTCGCAACTTGTTAATCAGACGCTGGTCCGCCTGCTTCTGATTCACGTACGCTGACAGTCGGAGCTTACGATGGAGTGGATACGCCCATACCTCGGATTTAGGCTTGTCATCATGAATCTGGTGGGTTGACGTCGGATGTACAGTGTGCGTTTCGTTGTAGAAACGGGTCAACTTGTCAGCCACCTGTGCTCGAGCCTCCAGGTACTCTTTAAACAGCACTAGATCGGGCTTGACCCAGCTACCAGCGCCCAGGCTCCGCTCGGCTTCTGCGATGTCCGCTGGCTTGACCTTTTTCAGAATCTTCTTGAACCTCGTCATACGCGTCTCCTTGCGCTGTTGGTTGCGCGTATAGCGGTACAGATGCTTTTTTCAACGGTGCTATCCTCATGCATGGCAAACAACAAATCGCGCCGACCGGGATCAATGAGAACGCACCGTCCAGCTGTGCTCTGCAGCGTAGCCTGGGGCAACTCGTCAATATACTGACAGTCGGCCTTCTGCCGCGGCTGCGCTGGGCGACGTTTTCTTGTGTTCTTCGCCAGTGGTCGCTCTTGCTGTACTTGCTCCGACGATGGCGGCGCTGGCATCGGTAGTAGCTGCGACGGCATTGGCGGTAGCTGTTGCAACGATGGCGGCGCTGGCGGATACAACGACTGGTACGACGGTTGGAATGACGGTTGGAGCGACGGCTGGTACGACGACTGGAATGACGACTGGTACGACGGTTGGAGCGACGGTTGGTACGACGGCTGGAGCGACGGTTGGTACGACGGTTGGAGCGACGGCTGGTACGACGGCTGGAGCGACGGTTGGAGCGACGGCTGGAATGACGGCTGGTATGACGGTTGCGCTGGCGGTTGCTGAAATGACAGCCGCACTCGCTGCGCCGCTGGTTGCTCTTGCTGCGGCTGCTGCGGTTCTTCACGTTTGCGTTTGGTGCTGGTCTCACCCGGCTCGTCTTTAGTCTCATCCGGCTCGTCCTTAGTCTCACGTACCACAGAAATAGACACCCCATCCGTCATGGCGAAGCCTACGAACTGGTGCCATTTGTGCGGCTTGAACATGTCCTGTTGCAGGTCCACAGCATGCTTCCAATACTTGTCAATGTCCACCTGGATGGTTTTTTTGCCACCAGGTGTAGATGTATATGGCCTGCCGAATATGCACCGGACCAGGATAGTCGTGTTTAACGGAACATGTGAGTACACCCACGAGCGCCGCAGCGGCAGTGCTTGGACAAACCTCATCTTCTCTTGAGCAAGAATTGCATTCAAACATACAAATGCTTTAAGGTGTTGTAGCGGATACACTTTAGCAT
>JANBQW010000052.1:0-26333 GCA_027577515.1 Coemansia sp. RSA 678
AGATATGTTTTCAGCTCAGCATCAGTTTTTCCATTTAGGCTTTCAATATCATCTGCTATCTTTGTAAGCACCTTGACCGTTTCTCCAATTAGCGGCCTGTCTTCCTTTAGCTTAAAATGTGTGCGAAGCATAGATGCACCCTGGAGAATTGCCTTTAGTGATCCTTTGAGGTCTTGAACTCCTGCAATAATTGGAATATTAGATGAAAACTTTTCAATACCCTCGTCAGCAGCCTGAGTCAATCCTTCGTGCTCATCAATTGCATCTACATGGCATGCTTCCATAACTTTAGCTTCTATAATATGTCCAAGACGTATGCGGCCAATTACTGGAACCAGGACACTGCCCAGAATATCTTTAACCACCGCAGGGTCAGCTGTGACAGTCGTAGCTGCAAACGCAATATCAGTCACATCCAAATTTACATTGGCAACAACTACTACTACCCCGCGTGCTCCTACACTCTCGGCTATCTTTGCCTGGTCACTATTTTCTACGCCCACAATTAGACCGCCCTTGAACTCGTTGGTCATAACTGCCTTGGTATTTACTTTTTTCCGTAGAGCCACCTCGGGATCTACTGGAGCAGGTGCGGGTGCTGATTTGGCCATGGTTTAGGATCCTAGTGCTTTATTTGTATAGCAAGAGTAAAATATAATTTATGTATAAATCAAGAGTGTGTGCAAGTAAGAGAGGAAAAAACTATTGGAAAGAGAATACTTGAACGAAACAAAAAAGCTAGACGGAAAGGCTCGCTTCGAGCTTGGCAATAGGCTTTTAAAAAGAAGCTTGGCAATGTGTTTAAATAAAACTGCCAAGACAAAACTCGTCCTTTGTAAATATTATATTTTCTTTGTATGGTCGATTTGTTTAAACTGTATCGAAGTGGCCCGTGATTAGCAAAAGCTATTTTTTATTTTCACCGACTACATGCATACAGCTCTTAATTTTACACACAAAAATTCGCGAAAACTTTTATGAAATGCAAGGCGCATTTCACATGAGCACTGTTGGCCAAACAAACAAGCTACCCGACATAAACAATCTTGGATACGCCACTTTAAACTGGTAGCTTGTTCTCACGTTGCGAAGATTCAATAGTGCAAACTTGTATATAAATCAAAGATAAACAATCTTGTATGTAGGTTCCAATGACTCTTTGCGCCTTTTGGAATTTATTTAGCATATTCCAGCTCTAAAAATGCTTCGTTGGTTTGCCGTGTTTGCGGTTGTCATTTTTAAATGCCTTGCTGCGCGGGTTGAGCTTGACTGGGATGTTGGCTATGTGTTTGGCGCTCGAGATGACTTTACATATCGACGTGCTATTGGCGTTAATGGCAAACTGCCGTTTCCATCTGTCCATGTTACACAAGGCGACACGCTTGTGATAAATGTGCACAACTCACTCGATGTCCCTACATCCATACATGCACACGGTTTGCTCAACAACGGCACCAATTATTACGACGGCCCAGACATGGTAACGCAGTGCGGTATCCCGCCTGGTGAAAACTTTACATACGTACTAAAGACAGGAGAACAGTTTGGCACGTTTTGGATCCACGGGCACACACGCCACCAAGAAGCTGACGGATTCCACACACCATTGATTATCCACAGCCGCAAACAGCCGGTAATTGACTATGACGAGGAGTTGACTATGACGTTTGAAGATTGGTTTACCACCGAGTTTTACGAGCGGCAGGCATATATTGAAAATCTGGAGGATGCACGAACGCTTGTGCCTAACTACCCGAGAGCGTTGATTAATGGGTATGATGGGAACAACACTGCGCCTATTAAATTTGTTCCCAAAAAGCGGTACCGTTTGCGCATAATCTGCATGTCAGTAAATAACTGGTTCAAATTTCGTATTCCAGGACACAAAATGACAATTATTGAGGCGGATGGCGTCGAATCTATACCACTAGAAGTTGATGGGCTATCGATGGGACCTGGGCAGCGTTATTCAGTCATTGTCACTGCTCACAAATCAGACGAGTTCAACTACATCTACAACGTTACTTCATACTCTCCAGTTCTTCTTCGTGATGCGGGATTCAAACCACTAGTGTATACTGGATTGGTTAACTACCGTGACGGCGCGCCAGTCAAAACTATACTAGCACCAAGCGACGATACGCTTGTATGGCCAGAAGAAACATCTATGCAAGTAGCGGACAAACAAACGCGGCTTCCAGTTGACAGACGGATTGAGCTTACTGTAAACAAGTTTATCGACAAGCGCCATGTGCTACTAAACGCACTGAGCAGCTCACTATACAAGCCTGTGCTTGTGCCTACGCTATACACTGCACTGTCAATGAGCGATTTGGCCAAGAACAGCAGCGTATACGGGCCGCAAACAAACGCCTACGTTTTGAAGCACTTGGAAGTTGTCGAAGTTGTTATTAACAACCCAATAGGTGACGACCATACGTTTCATTTCCATGGCCACAACGTACAAGTTATTGAGACTGGACCATATGGAAACTCATCAACTGAAAATCACAAACCTGTTGTTTACCAACAGTCTGGATTGTGGCCGATGTGGCGCGATACGGTTCAGGTGCGTGCTTTTGAGTTTATTCGTGTACGGTTCCGTGCGGATAACCCGGGTGTTTGGTTCTTACATTGTCATCTGGCTGTGCATATGTACAACGGACTTGCTGTGGTGTTTGTTGAAGCACCCGATGTGCTGCAGCAGCGGCAGAGCGTGCCCGAGGAGATGGTTGAAATGTGCAAGCGACAGGGCATCCTCACTCAAGGCAATGGCGCCGGTAATCAAGGATTTGACCTCTCTGGACTGCCACCAGCCATATATCCGCCAAGCTAAAACGTTGATGACATTATCCTACCCATCTCGTATTTTACGCAATAGGCTTTTTAGTAAATAACAAAAAAGCAATTTAGCCAACAATAGTAATAAATATTATCACAATTTTGTTACCCGCTCGCAGATGTTGAACAATATAGGTTTTCTTTCTAAACAAAGTTTCAATTTATTAAACTTTACAACATTTATGAGGCAGAGGCATGATCTCTACTTTAACAACCTAACCACGCAGGGACTTGAACATATTGTATTTATAACACGTGGAAATAAGAAACTAGATTTTATAATTAACCGCAGCACCCAACGCCCCATTGTCTTCACAAATCCCAGCCAATTTCGCCGCGTTATTATGATGCGCCACAGCCATAATAATGGACCGAATACGACGACCCGGATTTTCGGCCTGAAACACCTGTACACCAGCAATAACTCCATCAGCGCCCAAACTCATCATCATCGCCGCATCCATCGGCAACATAATGCCACCATCGGCAAACAACGGCACCGGAAGTTTCTTCAACGCAACCGTCTGTTTAATAAGCGTAATCATTGTTTCCGAATTACTCTTGGCCAACATCAGGGCATCAAACTCTGGCTGAGTCATTTTCACGTATTTGTTAATACCCGCATAAATGGCTTTAATCGTGTTTGCCGTCACTCTAATATCGGGCTTGTCTTCGTCACCACCACATATGGTGCGGATCATCGACGCGCCCTCAAATATAGCCTGTAGTGCTGTGTCAATGTCTTTGGCGCCAGCGATATATGGAATTTTGTTGTCGAACTTTGTATACGTTTTGGCGCCCGTTGTGGCCATTCCCTCGTGCTCGTCGACGCCGTCGCAGCCGCATGCTTCCATGATTTGGGCCTCAGTTGTGTGTCCAACACGCACTCGGCCGATGATGGGCAACAAGACGGAGCTCAAAATGTCGCGCACTACTGCTGGACCGGCAGCTGAAACAACGTGCTCGTAGTCGATGCCTTTTCGCATCGCATTGCCGACAATGATACCGCGGCCACCGAGATTCTCGGCTAGCTTGGCTTGGTCGCTGTTGTGGACGACAAAGATGACTCCGCCTTTGAACAGACTGGTCATGAATGCTTTGGTGTTTACCAGTTTTTGTCGAGCCACTCTGGGATTAACAGGAGCGGGTGTTGGTTCAGGCATGGTTGGAACGTAAATCGAGTATAATGTTTAACAGACAAGCAGCTAGTGAGGATGGAGAAGCAAAAGAGAGAGGATGAATAACACGAGTAAAAACAGCTTTTTGTTTATTTGCTAAAGGTGCAAAGTGTCGCTTTAATTCAAAGAGATTTTCTATTGCTTTTTTAAAAAGCAATGGAGTACACTTTATTCGCATGCCAAGATCTTTTTAACGCTACAAACGCCCAAAAGATTGCACACACCTCTGTGTATTTGCAACAAGAAAAAGAACAAACATTTAATGAATATAACCGTAAAACTAAGCCTTGGCGTTGCGCTCCTGGTCCACCGTCATAGCCACAATAGCCGCACCCACGCCTGACCCGTCTTTAGCCAGTCGTAGCTTCAAACGGTTATCGACAAAATCAGCACCCAAAAACACACGCGACACATCATACAAGTCGCGCTCAAAGTTTGGATAAAACTGATACATGGAGCCATCAATGCCCACCGACACAGACGATGTGAGCAGCTCGGGACGCGACAAGAGCACGGCAGCCATGGCCGCCGCCGACAGTCGGACACCTCGAGTGCCAATCATATTGCAGACGTTTTGCACCGCTTTGCGGTCAATCAGCGTGGTTGGTGGAAGGTCGAGCGTTGACTCAAGCACAGTTTGCACAGTCTTTAGATCTGGCGACGAGTCGGCAACAATTTCCGACATGTACGCGGTGTCGAATGTGTATGACTTGTTGAGGATTTCAGACGACCGGCCGCCAAACAACAAGCGCTGGTCCACCAGGTACAGAAGCGCATTGCGCACGACTTCGCCCAAAAACAGACCTGAAATCATCTTCTCATAGACTTGCAAGCCATGATTAGACGATTTGCGGTTGAGCTTGTTGTCGTGCATGGTAAAGGGCAAGACAGTCGTTGCGTTGTCAAACGCTCCCCACTCGAGATTGATGACCATTTCGCCGCCCTTGTCGCCCTCCCACTTGCCCACGTTCTTCAGATCCTCCCAGTACGCAGCATTCGTGCCAGTGCCAAAGATAATGCCCATTTGCGTGTCAGGATATGAGTATCCAGACGTCATCAGCGTGCCCACCGTGTCGTTGACCACTGCAACGACTTCGACAGGAACGTGGTGACGCTGGAACGCAGACTGCGTCAAATTGACAACGTCCCGGCCGACCGAATTAGGCACAGTAAATCCTTTGTTCCACATGGACAAATTGCCCGACGCAATGCCAGTCTGGAATATAGGGAACGAAAAAGTGAATCCGCACGGAATGGTGCGACGCCCAGGGTCCGGCTTCAAGTCATGTTCCTCAAGAAACACGCCTACGCACTCTGCCACAAAGTCCCACAGCCGACTCGCCTTGGCCTCCAGCGTAATGGTGAACTTTTGCTGCACCAGCTCATACGTCGTATCGCCGTTCAGCGTCACTTGGCACACACGCAGATTGGTGCCGCCCAGATCAAGCGCCAAAAAGCTTCCAGTCTCGCGTCCCGTTGGCCGCCGGTTGACAAACGTCGGGATCATCGGCAACTCGTTCTGGTCGTCGCCGGCCAGACCTTGTTTCATCGAGCGGTGGAACTCTGTGATGATTTTGCGAATCATACCGTCCGTGACAGCAAAGCCTTCGGCCATCGTCTTTAGGCTTGCGTTGAGCTCATCGCTGGCTTCGGGGATATGGTACGGCTGGATAAACGCCTGAATATCGTTGGTATCAGCCATAAGACGTTCTTGGGGTTCAAAATACAGGCCGAAAAACAGAGATAAAGAAAAAGGAGAAGGGTTGTTTTGGATCAGGGAATGTGGGGAAAAACGTCCCTTTTTAAGGGCAATTGAAATGCAGCAGCATACCGATAAAACAACCTGGCCACACACAATTGGCTGCAAAGTGGCCAGCTGATTTGTCCCAAGCACGGCGATAGCAGACGTCGGGACGGATATCACGCGCAAACGCTGTCATGTGCGCGGCCAGATAAGGCGAGCAGAATGATCTACTCAATGTGCGGCCCATTTAGCGGGCTTTCGTTCCAAATTAGGCCACGAGTCAGCTGATCCCGTGCTTTTCGACAAATCAAAAAGACATGTAGAAGCCGATTTTACCACCTGCTAATTCTACAATAGAAATTTAGATGATTGCATGCGATTAACCTCGATAAATTGATCAAATTTAGATCTATAGTTTATACACTTTGGTATTAGCTAACTACCAACAGTAAAGAAAGGACGGAGTGAAGGGGGTTTTACAAAGCATATGTTAATGGCGTGGGCAAAACCAATTGTGCCATTCAGCCCTCATTGCTCGTGTAATGGATAAAGGCGTTGAAACAATAGCAAAAAGAAAGAATGTAGACTACAAGGCGGTCGAAATGTACAGCAGAATAAAACAAGACATTGGTCATTTTATTTAGTCGGCGGTTTCCTCAGCGTCGTCAATGTTCATGCGACTAAACACGCCGTTTGTATGCACCATGTTCAGACCGTTGGGACCGGATACCAGCGATGCGCCGCTTCGCGACCGCGACCGCGTTGCGCCCACCGGAGGACACGTTCCAGCACTCGACGCCAGCATAGGCCGTGACGTCAGCAATGGCGACGATGGGCCTGAGCGCGGCACGTGAGGCACGCGGCGTGCGCCCACTTTGGAAAACGTGACTTGGGCGCGCAGTCCTGACGGCGACATGGCCATGCGCTTATACGACGAGCCCCGCGATGGCTCGCCCTGTGCTTCGCTTTCGTCCAGCGACTTGCGCTTGCCCAGAGAGACCGCCGGCACAATGCATGCGCTGTTCGGGCACGAGCTGGGGCCAGTCGCCAGCAGCTGCGGACTCGATGTGGGCGGAATCTGAATGTGTGTGCAAGGCTTGGGCGCGCGAGACGGAGAGTCTGCAGGCGGACTGGGCTGAGCGGACGATGACGTCGACGAGCGCAGCCACTCTTGCACGCTCGAGTGGCGGATCGACCGGGTGATGTGGCCCTCGTGCTCCATTTCGGACGCCAGCGGTTTGCGGTCCTCCTCCACCAGCGACATCAGCCGCACCACCGCCTTGTTGCGCGGCGCGCTGCCCACCGACTGCCGCCGCAGCCCCGCCAGCTGCGCTCCGCCCGAAGACCCTGCGTCGTTAGTTGTGTCGTCCAGCGCCATCGAGTCGCCGTCAATGTCGCCGTCGCACGAGCTGCTCTCGTCGCTGCCAATCAGCGCCACGCTCTCGTCGTCGTCATCATCATCGTCACTGCCCGCTGCTATTGAGCCCCGACTGCCCACACCAACTGAGCCCACGCCAGTTGACCTCCGACTGCCCACGCCTGCCCCTACAGCTATCGAACTCCGCCGTGCCAACTCCCTCGGACTGCACGCTGCCGAATACGACACGCCATACGAGCTCTGCGTGCGCTGATGTCCCTGCGCCATCTGCTGCGCCAGCGGCGCCGCCAACAACGGCAGCTTTGTCTCATGTCCGCCAAACCCCGGCTCACCAAACGTACGCGCCCGCTGCTGTATCGATCCCACACTCGACACCTGCGGCCTAAACGGCGATGTCGGCGCTGAGAACGACTGCGACCGTTCAGGCGACTCGGTTCGAACTATGGACAATGGCCGAACTATTGGTGAGCCGGTTGCTCGGTGCACGCACGCACGAATAGCCCGACTGGGTGCCTCACTAGCTGTAGAATTAACATTTTGCCACCGTCGCTGTAACGGCAAAAGGTCGTCGGGCATGTATGAATTTGTTCGCATACAGCAAGTCCAGAAGCAAGGGGAAAATTATCTTTAAAGAAATGGAAAACTGGTCGGAAATAAAGAAAGAAACGCTTGCCCCCCAAAGAGCAGTGGGGAAAGGCGAGTCTGAATCAAAGGTTGATGTTGGATTTCATTCACGCAAAAAAGGGAAAAAGGGAATAAGGCGCTTAATAAACTCCAAGCAGGGCTGCCAAACACAATACCAGGGCTGCTGGCCGAAGCACACTTGCTGCTGACGTCGTTGACCCAGCATCGCCGTCGCCAAACGTATTTGTCGTTGTGGACTTGTACGTCACGCCGTTAATGTCGGCCACTGCTTTGAACAAATCTCCGACATCGTAGTAATCGACTGTAACAAAGTTTGGAAAGTACCCAGCACTGCCACACGCATTGGCCTGCCCCACAATACTGGCTCGCGTATTGACCGACGCCGCAGAGTTGGGCGCTGGCCGCTCAACGTTCAAATTAAACACCAATAAGTTTGTATACACAAAGTGGTTCATCACCCACAATGGCCGCACCTGCGAGTTCGCCGTACAGCCAAACGATGCGCCAGACTCTACTGAAAACGGCGTCTGCACGACATAGCTCTTCTCGTCGAGTATCCACGGCACTGCACTGTCGGCATTGCGGTCGGTAAACACCACCAGACGCTTGTTCACATCAATCATCTGCCCCAGCGACGGCCACGCCGAACTTGTGCTGTTGGGCGCAAACGCATACGAGTCCAGCTTGGCGTCTTTAAACGCCTGTGCCATATCAATGGCGCTAAACGACTGTACGTTCTCAATGTAAATAGTGACCACTTCGTCGTGGTTGTCGTCCAAAAACGTCTTAAAGTCTCTGAGGGCGTCCACCAGTTTGCCGTCGTTTAACAGCACACATGAGGTGTGGCACAAGTACGGGTCGCCCATCGGATCAGAGTCGAGTTTATACAGGTCGAGCATGAATCCTCGAATGCCGTCGTCGAGTTGTTGTCGGATGTTCTTGTTTTGGTTGGCGGCGATATTGTCGCCTGTTGCATATGAGTTGTGTGTGGTCGGATAAGCTACCCGGTCAAATCCCTTGTCACACAGCTCAGAGTATCCGTTACACGTGCTGGCCTTGGCCCGCGCCTCAAGCGCCCCGGCGCTCGCCGCTAATGCTGCTGCTAAAACTGTCAAAACTTTCATAACTACTCGATACGTAAAGAATATAAAAATGAACAAAAATAGAGTGGAAAGGTAAGAGTTCTTTGACTGTGAAAAAATACACTGGATGCGGATTCTCTATTTATAAAAAAAGAGTCCGCACAACAGAAAGCACGCAAAAGACGAAAACACCGGAAAAATAAGGGTGCGGAATATCGCGACTCTATATATCAGCCAACGTTCTTGGTTGAAAGTAAGAATCGGCAAAGCCGGTAGTGAAGAACGCTTGGCATGCATTATGTGTACCCTTTCGTCATTGCAGCTCTGACCCTTTCCCAAAAGCACAATTTCTTTCTCCTTTAACTCACACGGCATGCTTGGCGCACAGTCCTCACATGCTGCAAACAAGCCAATGTCTTCCATTTTCGGTCGTTTCCTGCTCATCAACACCTATTGTTCAGAAAAGAGATCCCGTTTCTTTACCCAATTCGTGCAAATGAAGCGATGTCTATTCCGGGCAACGCACCAACGGCCAGACCCTGTTGCACGCGGTCTCTAATCTGCATTGCCCTGGTCTCTTGCGCTTCACCAGGCGATAACAAATTGTTTTCTGCATGCGGTGATATAACTCTTTGATCATGTAACGTCATCGATAAATGCGGGGACGAGGGGGCAGAATTGCTAGGTTTGAACCTGCTGACGTCTGCAAGACTTTCTTGTGCTCTTATTTCTTTTCTATTCTAATACATTGGAAATTCAACGCTCTCGGTTTAACGGCAAATGTTTGAGGGTGTGGTGGCGACCATTCTAAACCGCTTCTTGGGCAACTATGTCACCAATTTGGAAACCACTCAGCTCAAGCTTGGCATTTGGCAGGGTACGCATTTGTCTGTACTTTTGGAGGCTTATTCTAGTGCCAACGCTAACTGTCAACTTTATTCTGTAACTTGTAGGCGACGTCAAGCTTGAAAAGCTGCGTCTAAAGACCGACGCTCTGGACAAGCTACGGCTGCCCGTGGATATCAAAGAAGGTGCGTATATTCAACCAGATAAACCTGCAAACAGTATACGCTAATCCACGTGTTTTAATATAGGATGGCTTGGCACTCTAACCATCTCGATTCCCTGGTCAAATCTCAAGGGCGAGCCAGTGCGCATCCACATCGACAACGTATACGTACTTGCCACTCCGCGGTTCCAGGAGAACTTTGATCCCGAACGCGAAGACGAGCGCGAGTATAAGCGCAAAATGCAGCACCTCGAAAACGACGATCTCTTGCGCCAGCAACAGCTGCTTAAGAAAAAGGGCGCAACATCTGCTGGCGAGGAAAAGAAGCAGGCGTCATTTACTGAGCAGTTGGTGACAAAAATTGTCGACAACTTGCAAATTGTCATTGAGAACATTCATGTGCGCTACGAGGACCATATCAGCAATCCCGACCACATGTTTGCCGTTGGCGCAACTCTGAGCGAACTGTCAGCCGTGTCCACTGATGAGGAATGGCGCCAAACGTTTTTGCACGACTCGGGCAGCGTCATCCACAAGCTGCTCAAACTGGCTCAGCTTTCGGTCTACTGGGACACCGAGTGTCAGTCGATGCAAGGACTGAGCCACGACGAGCTGGTGACAAAGTTCACCCAGGGGATAAACTCGGAAGAACACAGATGCCGCCAATCTATCCTGCTGCCTGTGGTTGGCTTGGGCAAGCTGACCATGAACAAGCGGCCGTCGCCCGAAGATATCCGCACCATGGTCAAGTTTGAGTTTGACCAGTTGGCCTTTGAGCTAGACGACAAGCAATACGAAGACGTGTTGCTTCTGACCACTGCGTTTGACTATGCCATGCGCCAGCGCCGGTACCGCAAGCACCGGCCTCCCCCGGGCGTGCGTCCCAAAGACGACCCGCGCGCATGGATGTTGTTTGCCATCCGCAGCGTGTACGATGAGGTGCACGAGCACAACTACCGCAAAACATGGGCGTACCGCAAGAAGCGTCGTGAAGAGCGCCAGCTGTACATTCGTCTGTACACTGCGTCCAATGTCAACCACGGCACGTTGTGCGACGCTGATGCCAAGGCGCTTGATCTGCTCCACCACAGTCTCTCGTATGAGGATATTCGCCAATACCGAGCTCAGGCTGAGCCCACAATCCGCAAGCAGCAGTACTTGATTCGCAAGCGTGAGACTGAGGTCAACAAGGCCAAAACTGGCGGCGCTGCAGTTGCCAACAATGCGACAGCAGGTGGCACTGGCGTCACTGGCTGGGTCGGCGGCTGGGTCAGCAGTTGGGTCACTGGAGCACCAGCACAAAGCCAGGACACATCCAAGAAAAGTGGCAATGGCGTCGAATTTGAAGATGACAATGCCCAGCTGAGCGAGAAGCAGGTTCAGGAGCTGTACGACGCCATTGAGTTTAATGAAGACGATGCTGACAACGCTACCGACGACGATTTGCCCAAGGAAACCATCAAACTGGCAGCCACGGCCATTTTGCGATCGGGCTCGCTCAAGCTCAAAGTAGACCGCAAGACACGCGACCATACGCTGATGGGCTTCATGTTCAACATCCTCAAGATTGACTTGCTTCAGCGTCCACAAAATCTTTCCGTCGATGTGTCGATGCACCGCTTTGAGGTGGTTGACGGTACACTGCCCAACACGCAGTATCCTCGCATGATATACGTGCAGAGCGATGGTGACTGCGGCAGCGATGCAAGTACTTGTGAGGACGAGGAGAGCGTGTTTATGGCAGTGGCTGCGGCTCCAGGAGGGTTGGGTGCGCATATCAACCAATGTGAAGATAGCAGTACCGATGCCTATCCAATGCTAGACATTGGGCGCAAGCTCAAGGACCCGTTCTTGCAGGTTCACTTTGAGCAGGACCCGCTTGATGCACATGCTGACTCGGTGATTAACGTTAAAGTCAAATCGCTCAACGTAATCTACCACCCAGTCGCAGTCAAGGCGATCATGGACTACTTTGAGCCGCCGTCCAGTGCATCTGCCGAGTCTATCCACGCACTGATTGCTGCCGCATCAAAGTCAATGGCCGGGTTCCGGGACCAGACCAGAGCCGGGCTAGAGTATGCACTGGCCAAACACAAAACGGTCGACGTCAAGGTGGATTTCGACGCTCCCGTGTTTGTCATTCCACAGAATATGTTGGATCCGAATAGCGAAGTTGTTGTTTTGGACACAGGTTATCTGACCATAGAGTCCCAGCTGGTCGACAACGCAACAACCGAGCGTATTCGCCAAAAGCACGACCAGGCACTGTCCGACGACGAGATGAAAGAGCTAGAAAGCCTAATGTACGACCACTTTGACATGAAGCTGCACAGCACGCAGCTACTAGTTGGCAAAGACCTAGCAACGTGCATGCGCGCTCTGCGCAACGGCGAGGCTGACCAAAAGATACACGTTGTGGACAAGATTGAGCTGAACTTTGACTTGGGACTGTGCATCCTAAGCGAGCCGCCGCTACACATGCCCAAAGTCACAATCGACGGCAGTCTCCCATCGCTACAAGTGTATTTTTCGGACCGAAAGTACAAGGCACTAATGAGCAGCATCGACCTTATTTTAGAGGCCATTGAAGACGAGGATGTGGACTTGACGCAACAGTACGAGGTCACTCAGGCCCCGACTGCGTTTGGTGCGGGCGGTTTGTTTTCCAGCTCTGATACCAGCTCGAGTGCTATTATGGATTCAATGACCCTGACTGATTCCACGTCAGAGCCTGCTTCGGAGCCTGGAACTGACTATGTCAGCAAAGACGGCAGTGAGCGGGATGACGAGGGCGATGAGTTCTTTGAGTCTACCGATCAAATGGGCGAGGAACAGTCTGGCGCAACACCGGCAGGCAAGCTACAGCGCAAAGTTGTGCACGAGACTCGGGTTAACGTGGGCAAAGAGCCTGACCGGGTCACTGTGCGTGTAAACTTCTCCGTAGACAACCTTGTGGGCTTTGTTTGGCGCACACATACCGACGGACGGGACGATTTGCACATTGGCGATATTGCCGTTACGGGGTTGGCAGTTGAGTGCATTAACCGGCCATACGATCTGTTTGCCGACGTTACCATTCACCAGGTTACGGTCGAGGACCACCTGATGACCAACAGTGCCTGTGTAGTGCCCGAACACACCAGCGACAACGACGAGACGCCAGATTTGCCGGAGCAGCAGTCCACTAGCCAGCGCGTGTATGCTCTGACCTCCGACATTGCTCAGGCAGACGCTAACGGCGAGACAGACAAAAACCTGGTAGTTGTAAAGTACCACCGGTGCCAGGCGGACCATCCAGAGTTTACAACTACTTACGAGTCGATTGGCCAGACCGTGGATGTGGACATTTCATACTTGGACCTAATGGTTGTGCGCAAGACCATTTTAACCACATACGACTATATCCTAAAGACGTTTACCGACGACGAGGGGGTACAGAAGCCGGCTGCCTTGCGTGAGTCGAGTGCAAAGGACAGCAAACAGTCGCCAAAGCCCGAAGCTGATAAAGATGTTTCAGATAACGTGAGCACTCTGATCCAAGAGGCTTTGGATACGATTCGAGTGGATGTGCGGTTCAAGGGCACCGACTTTAGCTTGTGCCACGACGACGGAACGCCTATTGCGCTGCTATCGGTAACCGCTGCCACGATGCGCGTGCTTTTGACTCATCAAATGCTGGTGGAGGCTACGATTGGAAATATTACGCTGGCCGACCAGCTCGACTTGATGCCCTCGGACGAAAGCAGTGCAATGTCAGAAGCCAAGCAGTTTAACCACCAGGCGCAACAAGATCCACGCCGCTTGCTTCTGTACATTAAAGGCGATGAACTGGCTGACTTCCGCTACGAAACGTTCGATACGAGCTCGCCAAGCTACCCGGGCCACAATGCGACAGTCAAGCTGCGTCTGGGCGCAGCGCATCTGACGTTTATTGAGCGGCCACTGTGCGAGTTGCTGCTGTTTGGGTCGCGATTTTCAGCAATGCACGGGCTGTTTGAGGCGGCGCGGCAGGCGGCGGCATACGGCACTACGCAGCTGACCGAGGAGATGATTGGCAGCGGCAACAAGTGCCACTTTGACGTTGTCATGTCAGCGCCAGTAATAACTTTTCCTCGCGACGGCATTGTGCCGTACTCGAGCAGCTCTGATGCTGGTAACAGCAACCGCCTTGGTGTTGACGTGATAGTTGCACAGCCAGGCGAGCTGACCATATCAAACGAGTTTACCACTGTGCACGAGGTGGGCCGGGACTGGGACGTCAACCACATTTCCCTGGCACTGCAGCGGATTGGACTAAAGTCAGAGTTTGTCATTGACGAGGATACGAGTGACCATGGTTCGTTTGGGCAGCGCGGTGAACAAGTGCTGCAGATTCTCGAAGACGTTGACTACAAGATGGATATGCATGTACTCATGCAAGGCCATATTGGCGGGTGTCCGCGGCCAGTGACCGAGTTGGTGGGCATGCTGAGCCCAATCAAGATGAAGCTGACCGAGTACCAATACAAGATGGTTTATGATCTGTTGATGATGATTGTGCGTGTGTTTGGCAACGATCCAAACGTGCCAGCTCCACCTGACCCGCTCATTGGCGACCGACTGCTGGACCTGGACATTTTGCGTGAAAACCCAGCGACCAAAGCCGCCACAGACACGCGACAGGCGCTGGCTAACCTGCGCCAAATTGACGATGCGAAAAACAACGCATCGTTGAGCGAGGAGCAGCGGGCTGGGCAATACGCAACGGTGGATATGTTTGTGACGCTGTCGACCATCCAGCTGGAGTTGTTCCAAGGCAGTGGATTTGACCTGGACAGCATGCGCAAGGCGTCGTTTACTCGCATGGATATTAATGATTTGACAGTAAAGTACCGGGCCAAGGCCAATGGCGACAGCAAGGCCGAGATTGCTATCGTGGCTGTCAGAGCGTACGACACACGGCCGGGCACCGATAATCAGTTTACGCAGATTATTAGCCCGACAATCATGTCGCAGAGCAGGTCAGCTAGCACCGGCGACCGCTCAGAGTCAGCACCAACAGCGACATCAGTAGCCGTAGGGTCTGAGGGCTCGCCAGATGCTCATAGCCACGGCAGTATGCACGCGATTGCGCAGGACACGCCGGTCGAGGAGGACAGTGGCAGCCCACAGCTGGTGTGTCATGTAGACATGCGGCCGAACCAGGACATGGTAGTGCTGGTGACGCTGGATAGTCCACGTATTATCCTGGTGCTTGACCATGTGTTTATGCTGATGGGATTTGCCACCAGCGCCTTCCCACCGCAGCCACCACAGGCACCGCCAGTGGCACTCCAGGGCGGAGCAGCTAAAGGCAAATTACCAGCGAGCCCAAAGAGCAGCCAGATGGCAGAGACCACAGGCGGGCTGATATACAAGGTGGATATTCTGCATGCCGAGATTATCCTGCTGGCGAATCCAAGCAGCCGGGCGTCCGAGGCGCTGATTCTATCGGTGAACCAGATAATTTTGGCTCAAGAGGGGCTGTTCTGCGCGACGATGGACGAGATTGGCGTATCGTTGTGCACAATTGACCGGCGGCAGGAGACATCGCGCAACGTGATGGACCCGTTTACAGTGATAACCACGATGGATTCGCGAGTGACATCAAGTGGCGGGCAGACCAGTCAGGTATCGGATGTGTCAGTAGATGTGGGTAATCTGCTGCTGCGGCTGGGACTAAATGACGTGCTGCTGATGCTGGAGATATTTAACAAGGCGATGGAGCTGATGTACCGAGACAGCAGCGAAGGCAGCGCAGAACATTCATCGGGACCAACAGGTGATTTGGGATTGCGAGCCAGTTCGGTCCATCCACAGGGCCGCACATCGGATGAAAGCGATGTGTCATCGGCAGTTTCAGCGCCGCCAGCGCTGCGCCAGGAAGGTGGACAAGGCGACAGAGTCGGTAGCGAGTACAGCTCGCCGGACATATCAGCACTGGCAGCAGGACGGATAATCAAAGAGACAATGCGCGCAACAGTTGCGTCACTGCGTGTGGTGATTATCCGTGATATGTTTGGTCTTCCAGTGTACGCATGTACAGCGCGGGAGTTCCATGTGGACGCAACCGACTGGAGCCTGGGAATGCGGGTACGCAGTGACGTTCAACTACAAGCGTCGTACTTTAACAGGCGCAACTCGCACTGGGAGCCTGTGATAGAGCCATGGCGCTTTGTGGTGAACATGGCATATGAGGGCGACGTACAGCGCATTGACATTAGCGCGGCAGACCGACTGCTGGTCAATGCATCGCATGCGCTGATTGAGGAGACGCTGGGCGTGACTGCGCAGTGGGACGACGAGGTGGCCAAGCGCGCCCAGGGCGGCACAGCATCAGGCGAGTGCATGCCATATGTGCTCGTCAACCGCACAGGCATTGACTGTCATGTATGGGTCGACGTAGCCGAAGGCGCAGCTGCAGCCCGAGCGCAGCGCATCGACACCAGCCCAGTGCTGCTGCGCGACGGCGAAAGCCTGCCATGGCGGTTCGAGGACTGGCGGCGGCGACGCGAGCAACTGGAGGCCACTGCGCATCACATAGGAATCCAGTTTGCCAACGGAAAGTGGGAGTGGCTGCGCCGTGTGCAAGTGGACCGCGAAGGCGTGCGACACTACACATTGCAGCCAGCAGCCGACGGCATTCACCATCGCGTTGCAGTCGAAGTGCGATTGGACGCAGTGAACCTGGTCAAGCGCGTAGAACTGCGCAGTCCATTGGTGCTGGCAAACAACACGCGAGTGGCAATGGAAGTGGCCATGTGCGATTACCGTGGCGAGCTGCGCACAGACGCAGCTGTGATTGAGCCGGGTGCTGAGCTGCCGCTGCCAATCTTGTTCTGCCATCAGTACGCAGTGCGCGTGCGGCCAGAAGGGTTTGGGTACGCGTGGAGCAGCCAGTATATTTACTGGCGCGACTTTTTGGCGCAGGATGCACGCACCGAAGTGTGTTGTCTGCCTGGAACAAGCGCTGATGTTGGCGCAGCGGCGTACGGAGGCGGACGCAATACACATGCAGACCCTGACCCAGCGTCAGATGCTATGCCATTCTACGTGCACTTTAATGCGCTGTGCGATTTGCGCAACCCAGCGCTGTACAAGTACCCGTTTATGCGGCTTGTAATGACGCCGCCGCTGGAGATTGAGAACCTGCTGCCTTATGCGCTGCAAGTGTGTGTGATTGACAAGACCGTGGGCCGAAAGTGGATCAGCGGGCTGGCACGTGGTGGAGTAGCCGCAGTGCATGCAGTGCAGCCAGGGCATTTGGTGCTGCTGACGATGCGCATTCCTGATGCAGGATTTGATCAGTGCGACGGGACGATTATCGAGACGAGCGATGAGGACGAGTATCCGGTTGACGATACCATTACAGTTGCTGATCGGCAGGGAATTCGACTGGCGCTGAAGCTGCACCGCATGGATATTTCTAGTTCGGGCGGTCGTTGCCGGCGCGTCAGCATTTACGCGCCATATGTGATGGTCAACCGAAGCGGACTCAAGCTGTTCTACTCGAGCAAAGGCTTCTTCAAGGGCGTATCGGCAGTGGCCGGCCAGGACTTGCAGCGCAACGCGCCACTGGAGGCCGAGTCGGCGCCAGTTCCCGCTAGCGGGACAGATACCGATGCACGTCCCGTGATGTTCTCGTTTGGCTCATACGACTTGAAGAACCGAGCCTTGGTGCGTGCAGCTAATTCAGAGTGGAGCCGACCGCTGAGCTTTGACGCACTGGGAAGTGCTGCCGAGGTGATTATTCCAGCAGCCGATCGGCTCACCGACACACATTTGGGAATCCAGATTGAGCCTGGACGTGGCCGGTACTCGCACACACGCGTCGTGACGTTTACATCGCGGTATGTGGTGAAGAACATGACAGGCGTGGCGCTGCAGTACAGAACAGTGTACAACACGTCGTCGGCATCGGTGATTGGCGACGGCGAGCGGCAAGCACTGCACACGTTGCACCGGTCGCGCCGCAGACTGTTGACAGTTGCATGCGCACATCGCGATAGCAGCGGTGCGATGCAGCCTGATGTGCGCGGTGGGCAGTGGTCGGCGCCATTCAGCATTGACGACGTGGGGCGTGCGTATGTGCGCATGCCGGTGTCGCGGGCTGATACGCTGGACAACGGACGAGGAGAGATGTTGGTCAAAATCGATGTCTTGTTGGAAGGTGCGTGTTTGTTTGTGATTATGCAGTGTGCAGACACGTGCTGGCCATATATGGTTGAGAATCTGACTGGAACAGACGTCGTGGTGTGGCAGTTCCAGGAAAAGCACGGCTCCGAGGCACAGCCGGTGGCAGGCAGTGGTAGCACTTTGGGATATATGACGTCTGGGCAGGGATTGCCGATCCGGCAGTCAGCTACAGCAACTAGCAGCAACGCAGGCCATGCATCTGGCGAGCGCAGCTACGTGGTGCGCGCCGGCGAGACCCTCGAGTACGCATGGGACGTGCCGACGGCAGCGAGCAAGCAGCTTGTGATTAGCGCCCAGGGCAGCACACGCAAAGTCAGTCTGCAAGAAATCGGTGAGCAGAGACCGTTTGTGTACGGGGCTGGCGGTGCAGCGCCCCGGCGTGGAGCGGCGCTGACAGCGAGCACAATGAACATTGAAGTGGTGGCAGTGGGCGCCCAACAGGTGCTGCGGCTGACTGGATACACAGCTGAAAACAGTCTGTATGTGGCACCTGGCGCACGCATTGCGCGGGCACCAACTGCGCAGTCGACAGCATCGACGCGTACCGGACGTAGCGACGAGCGCTTTGAAGTTGTCGAAGATGAGCGCACGCGCTTTGTGTTCCGCGTGGGACTGAGCGGCGGCGTAGGCGTGTCAGTAATCAGCCGTCTTTCCAGCGAGATCTTGTTTGCCACGCTATCTGATGTGGAGCTAAAGTGCACAGACTCAACGTCGAACCAGACGCTACGGCTGGCAGCAAAATGGGTGCAGATTGACAACCAGATCCCAGGCGCATTGTTCCCGATAGTGCTGTATCCGACGACGCTGGGCGCTGCAACAGCGGGCGTGTCAGCCCCGCCGGCCCTGCAGGCTGTGGTGGTGCGGGCCAAAGACCGGTCGTACGGCGTCGAGTACTTCAAGTACGCATCGGTGCTGGCACAGGAGCTGTCGGTTGAACTGGACGAGGACTTTTTGTACGCCCTTCTGGACTTTGTAAAGTTTGATGTGCCAGGACGCAGTGACGTCAGCATGGACGACGGTGCAGCCCTGATGCTAGCGTCAGCGATCCCTGAAGCCGGTGCCCACGATGACGGCGTGCAGCTGTACTTTGAGTTCTTGCATCTGCAGCCGTTCAAGATCAACATTTCGTTTATGCGCACACAGCGGCTGGACGAAGGAGTGCGAGGCGGCGTCGGCGAGGCCAGTTACACGCCTGAGCACGGCATGGCAGTGTCTGCAGAGCACACCGGCGAAGGCGTGGCCAGCACGCCTGGCGTAGTAGCATACGCGATGAACGTACTGACGATGGCCATTGGCAACGTCAACGAAGCGCCCGTATCTCTGAATGCCCTGGTTATGCAAAACGTCCGAGTGTCGATGCCCGTGCTGGCCGACCGCATGCAGAAGCACTACTCGCAGGAAGTGTTCAACCAAGTGTACAAAGTAGTGGGCAGCGCCAACCTTTTGGGCAACCCTGTTGGCCTGTTCTCGAGCATTAGTTCGGGCGTCTCGGACTTTTTCTACGAGCCGTACCAGGGCTTTGTGATGAGCGACCGGCCGCAAGACTTTGGCTTTGGCCTGGCCCGCGGCACAGCATCGTTGTTTAAAAAGACGGTGTTTGGCATGACCGACAGTTTCAGCAAGTTCACCGACAGCATGTCCAAAGGACTGTCGGCCGCCACACTGGATCCGCGGTTCCAGTCGGAACGTAGCATGAGCCGGGTACGTAACAAACCCAAACATGCAGTGTATGGAGTGGCAAGAGGCGCAGAGTCGTTGGCCAAAAGCTTGGGCTCTGGGCTGGCCGGCGTCGTTATGCGGCCTATTGAAGGTGCCGAGGAATCAGGCGTGGGCGGGTTCTTCAAGGGCGTAGGCAAAGGACTTGTGGGCGTAGTGACCAAGCCTGTGGTCGGCATGTTCGACTTGGCGTCCAACGTGACCGAAGGCATCCGCAACACAACGACAGTGTTTGAGCGCGACTTGGACCGCCAACGCCTTCCGCGCCACATAGGTCGCGACGGCATTCTTACCGTGTACTCGGCCCGCGACGCATTGGGCCAAGCATGGATGCGCGAGCTCAGCAAGGGCGCCTACGCAAATGACTCGTACTTGGCGCACTTGGAGCTCCCTGGCTCCGACATGGTCGTTTTGCTGACATACCAGCGCCTCATTGTGTTCCGCCGGGCCAAGCCAGATGAGGCCGGAATGACAGTAGGCGCGGCAGGATCGTCGGCTGAAATGGGCAGTGCGACTGGCGCGATTGGTATTAGCGCGGCCAACGCGTCTAAGGCACATGTCGAGTGGGAGCAAGAGATACGTAGCTTGCATAGTATTCAGTTGGAAGCTACGGGTATTTCGCTCAAACTGCCGGCGACGGCCGAAGGGTATGTGCCGCCGGGTCCGTTTATTCCGATTGCGGATCCGCAGAGCCGACGCTGGTTCTATGATCGGATTAAAGAGGCGGTAAAGGCGTTGAGTGATCACCGCAAAGAAGTAGGCTGAATTGTTTAGCAGTATTTTAAAGCATTTGGTCTGCTGGAAAGAAACTTTAAGAAACTTTTATGGTATGTGAGTACCTTGAATTACGAATATTGACCAAGGAGCGAGTTGTTATCAGCAACAGACAATGGCCAAGCTGGATAACGACTTTTTCCCAATCTTATTATATTTAATATAGCGTTATAGCCTTGTTATTCTAGCAATGTGTAGTTGAAATAACAAATATTGTGTTTGCTTGTCCAAGCATAACCTCGGTTCAACTCGATTCATTGCTAATATCGCTGACAATTATTTAATTGTGATTTACATAGCAAGAAACCAAAACACCACAATCTCCTACTTTATCTCTGCATTTCTTTTTATTTTAAATATACTATTAAAATATGTCGTTCCAAACCTTGCCTGATGATATTTTGCTGGGTATCCTCCAACATGCGTCTTGGACAAAACACTACCGAGAAAACTTCAAACAGCAACTTTATATACTAGGTATATTTCAGCGGCTGCGTGCTATTGCTTTGCCAAAGATATATAACAATATGTATATTGATTATGATGAAGAAGCTTACAAACGCGAAACCCATGTTAAACAATATAGTAAACCATTCACAGGCTACATCCATACCAATGCAAGTATTATCGCGTTGGCCAACTGTGCACACATGGTTATTACTGCAAAGATAACTGTAAAGTGTTTAAGCGTAACATGCGACGAGCTTCAAAATACTCTTGGGGCTTTACAAGCTTGTTCAGCCATATGGCCAAACATTAACAAGCTAGAATTATATATGAGTTACAATGCGTATTCTTGTAGCACTGAAGCTCACTCGACGCTATTTCCTCGTATGTGTAAAAAGTATAGCCATAAACTAGCCAATATCATGCCAAGTGTAACTGAGCTTTTGCTTGTGAATTGGTACATTAATATTTCTCTTTGCGAGTTCTATGGCAATGTAGCCGACGCATATGCCAATCAGCTCATAAAACTTACCAGCAAACATGGATTTGATTTTACAGGTAGTCATAAGTTTGAAGCGATGCAATATCTATACATAAACATGAGTCGCAACAATAAAAGCCTACCGTCAGTCAATAGTCA
Source organism: Coemansia sp. RSA 678 (assembly GCA_027577515.1). NCBI lineage: Eukaryota > Fungi > Kickxellomycota > Kickxellomycetes > Kickxellales > Kickxellaceae > Coemansia > Coemansia sp. RSA 678. Next base: position 21,669 of record JANBQW010000052.1, read on the forward strand.
TACACTAGTTGACTTGCATATCGGAGACATCTCTTTTAATGTCTCGTGGGCACCGTTTATGATCAATAAAGTGGTCACTGTTATTGACTTTCTATGCTTGAAAAGGCTGTCGCTGGAGTTTAACTGTCGCGAGAATACCGAAGAAAACATGCCAGAAGTATTGCTGAACTTTCCCGAGCTGAGTTCGCTAACAATAGTATGCAATGCTGCACTGTCCTTTCTTCAAGATGGCAAAGTTTCCAGACAAGATGAATGTTATTAATATTAAAGCACCTCCAGCGTTGCTTGCCCAACTTAATGACGCGGGAATGCCAACAGCAGAGACCCTAACCATGCGTAGTTGAAATAAGCAATTTTCCAAGCATAAGCCTCGGTTCGGCTTGTTGCAGCTCGGTTCATTGCTAATAATACTTGAAACAAGATTTACATAACAGCAAGAAATCAAAACACGACAAACTAGCAACTTTATCTCTGAAGTTTTTTATTTTAAATACACTATTAAACCATGTCACTGCAAACTTTGCCTAATGATATTCTATTGGGTGTACTTGAGCACATTCCTATTTGGATGGAAAACCTTGGAGAAAACTTCAAAGAACGACTATACTTACTGGCTGTGTTTCAGCGGTTGCGTACACTTGCTTTGCCAAAAATATATTGCCACATCTATATTATTTCCAGCGAATGTTTCACAAACCAAAAGTGTGCAAAAAAGCATAAAAAGCCTATTTTGCAGAGCGTTGATACCAATGCAAAAGTTATTGCTTTGGCCAACTGTACACACCTGGTTAAATCTGCAACAATATTTGTATACGGTTCAAGCACAACATGTACAGAGTTTCAATATCCTATAAAGGCTTTACGAGCTTGTGCAAAATTGTGGCCTAACATTACCAAGCTAGATATACATATGGATTACAGTACTTATTATAACCTTGATGATGCTGGCCCGACGCCATCCCCTCGATTATGTAAAAAATATAGCCGGGAACTAGCTCATATTATGCCGGGCATAACTGGGCTTTTACTTGTAAATGATTACTTTAACAGCGCTATTAGTGAGTTATATACCAAAGTGACTGACGTATATGCCAATCAGCTCATAAAACTTTCCAACGAATACGAGATTGATCACGCAGGTAGCCAAAAGTTTGAAGTTATTCAATATCTTTACATAAAAGCATATTCGAATAAGGTGCTACCTCGCATTAATAATTATACACTAGTGGAATTGAGCATTGGAGACATTCCCGCCAATGTTTTATGGGCATCGTTTATGGACAGCAAAGATGACACTGTTGTTGAGTTTCCGTGCTTGAAAAGGCTGAGGCTGCGTTGTAGCTGTGAGCCCACCAATGCAAACAAGCCAGAATTACGTTTAAACTTTCCCGAGCTGGGGTCACTGATTATAGTATTTCGTACTGAAGATGGCTCGTTTTTCAAGATGGCAAAGTTTCCAGACGAGATGGAACTTGTTCTTATTAATGCACCTTTAGCGTTGCTTGCTCAAATTAAAAGCATGGGTATGTAAACGGCAAAAATTATGAGGATACATAGCTAAAACATGTCAATTGTGTGCTTTTTAATATAATTTACAGAATACACTTTACTTACTAAGCTAGATTCAACATTATAAGCGCTACATGCCATGCGCTTTATTTTAATTTAACCAAAGCGTAATACCGTTTATAAAACGACCATTCCGTTAATGTATATTATTGTATTTTACGTTTATCTGCTCGGATGAAATGGACAACGCTTACGGCCTATTTAATTGATTTTGCATGCTTTACATTCAAAAGCAAAAAGTGGAATATCCATGGCTTGTTTTTTAAATAATAAATGTGTAGAAAAGTAGGTAGTGGTAGGAAAGTATTTGCTAGAAAGATGATTGTGTGTGCATTCTTGCTCACCCAAAGACCAACACTATGCAACTATATACTAAATAGAGATTTATTGACCATGCTCCACTGCTCATTGCATTACATACGAACGAGCCAAATTACGCGCACACGCCACATTGAATATACTCAATTCATCCCGCCCCACACCACACACATCCGAATCAACCAGAGACTGCGCGACCGACTCCGCGCACCGCATAAGCTCGAGTGTATCATCGGCGCCAAACACCAGCGCATCGCCTTCCAACAACGGAATAGAATCAACCAACAGATCAGGCACCGCATGCGAGGGCGCAATCTCGCCTACCAAAATAGACAAAAGCAGTTTGCCTGCCCGTTTAAACTCTCCGCCCTTGTAACACTCGTGGAAGTCTCTGTACACAGTGAGGAACCGTACCCGGTCATGCGCAGATGTTGCCAGCACGCTGTCGATTATCGGCCCGTACGTCAGTTGTCCTGAAGCCAAGTACTCAGCCCACAGTTGATCACAAATCTGGCCCACCGCACTCGAGTCGCTCACACGCACAAAATGCGCAATGGCCGCGCCCAACCGCCCACGCTGCCACTTTTGCCGCCCCAGCTGGCGGTGCACACGCTCCATTGCTTCCGTCAGTTTGTAGCGCTCGCACACACGCAGTACTTGCTGCGCCTTGCGGTCAGACTCAAGGGGCATGCGCACAATGTACTCGCCCATAATATTTTGCGACACACGTGTGCGACACAGACCAAAGTAGTCCATGGCTACACGCCACAGCCCCTCGTGCGTCAGATAGCGCTCGCCCAGAAACACCAAATAGTGCTCACGCGGTTCTACTTTAAACACCCGACGACACGAGTCAAGAATGCCAATGTGTTGCATAAGATCGCTCACATGCGCCGACAACCACGCGTCGATTTGGTTGCAATATACAAGAAACTCTGGCAATTCGTGCCGAACCAGCGCTGCCAGCGTACGGTCCACAAGTGTAAAATCGTCCGACTCGAACTGCTCAAGAACGAGCTGCGCCAGAGCCGGCAAGCGCTCTGTCTGCGCCGTCGGCTCGCTATACAAAAGCACTGCGCCCAACACGTCTTGCCACGTATCGCCCACCCGCGAAATAGAGTCGGCATCGCCGCGCATCACGTCCACCACCATTGCAAGCGCCGACAGCGCATCGTCGTCTGCCTTATCCAGCATGCTGCCTATATTTGTCGCCATGCTCTGCAACCCAGAGTTCCACCGCCGCCACCGTGCATTAAACGAGCCACTTGTCTCATCACTTGATGCCAGCGGCATATCGCGCGCCGTTTGCGCCAGCTCCCGGGCCCACCGCGACGCAGCCGCCGACAAAACTTGGGCCGGCGCAATGCGCTCAAGCATATTGGCCACAGTAGTGACGTGGCCCCGCAACGCCAGTTTCTGCACATACGGCCACACATCAGGGTTCTGCGCCAGTGCATTCGAATCGGGACTCGAGCCAATTATGCGCTCTCCGTCCGCAGCCGCCGGCGCCGGAAAGTTAAAGTTCAGCCACTCCATATAGTATGGCACAACCGACGCGCTCAGCCCAGCGTTTGTCGTCACATACACAATCTCCAGCAAATGCCACACGGCGTGCATCGCCTGGAACACATCACTTTCGCTCCGCACAAACTCCGAGTCGCGCGCATCCTGCAGCACACGCACTTGCCTTAACATCGCCTCGCGGTACAATGCACTCATCCGCAAGAGAGCGTCAACTCCAACATGGGTTTCGCGGGCGTCCATAATGCTCTGGATGGCAGAGAACACAGCGTGTGTGTCGTTTACAAACGACAAACGTTCGTCGGGCGTTGTTCCGAACCCACACACATAAATGCGTTGGTCTTGCTCGTAGGTGCGAATGTCTGTTTTGAGTTGTTCGCGCGGCTGCTTGCCGGCCACACATAGGGCTACGCTGTTGGTGAGCGGATGCACGGAATGTGTCAGTGTGCGATTCTGCGCCGACCACTCTGATTGGCGTCCGGTGGGAAACACGCCGGGCGAAAGACGCGTTGCCACCTCCTTTTCGCGCTCTACGACAAACTTGTCTGTACCCAATCGCGCCATTGCTCTATATAAAAAATAATATTGGAATTGAAAACAACAACAAAAGAGAAAAAAGTTAATTTTCCAAAAAAATTAATCTTCACACCATGCATTTTCTTTCCTTGCCTGTTCTTCTTCTTCAGGCGTAAAGTCGTTTTTCACGTTAAACGTAGCCCGCATTTCCTCCACGCTCTTTCCCTTCAGTTTGTTCGCCACTGTGTACCCAACCAGGTCCAACAGTGGTTGTATGTCGAGAAAGTTTGCCGCAAGAATAAGGTCAAACAACGTGCCTTGATCGACGCGACAGAATTCTGCGTCATAGTCGTCCATTTGGCTGATTGCGCGAGAAATGGCTGCTTCACTGCTGTCAGGCTCATCGTACACAGTGTCGCGGGGCTTGCGACGTTGCGGGTCATTGCGGTGGTGCGTGCAATATTCGAGCACTTTGGACAAGATTGCTCCGTTAACGTTGGGCACGGGAATCGGGGCTGAGGATGAGACGACGTCGCTGAGTATGTTGCGCAGCGTGCCCGATTGCTCGGCGATGTCTTGGTCTACGGTAATAACTGCTCCGTCGGCCGATGCAAGTCTTATCTGTTTCATGGTGGTTTACAAGTAAAAGGTCGATGTTGTATTTAAAATGAATGAAAACGTTGTATATTGAAATCAAAAAGAAACAATACCGAAGCCCCAATTAGGGGACAACAGGTGGAG
>JANBQW010000053.1:0-25734 GCA_027577515.1 Coemansia sp. RSA 678
TTGCAAACAAACCCCCGACTTTTGGCGCTGAACCATTTTTCGTCTCTCTTTTTACCAAAACACTTTTTTATTGTGCGCCAGCTTTTACTTGAGTCGCTCTATTTTCAACCCAAAAATCTAACAATGTCCAGCATCACCACTGTAAGTTTTTCAGCAATAAACGCCAAATCTGCTCTATACTACTTGTATGCTAATTGAAATTCAGACGTTTTCAACTGTAGGAGGAACTTGGCCGTGAGGCACTGGTAAGTTGTTGCAGTTAGAGTGCAATTTGTGGCTCAAACGTCACGGACATTTGCGAGATTCGTGGTGCCAATCTGGCAGTCAGCGCTCAGACGCTTACGCTACTCCGCTCTTGTGTGAGACGCTTGACTTTTTGACCAACCAGCGCCCGAATTCGCCGTTTGCCCAAAACAAACTGGCAATTTCCGCTTTTGTTTGAATTTCAGCCCATCTGTCCTGCCCTCTCGTTTTTTCATTGTTTGCGCAGCCTATTTGGCTGATTCTTGGCCGTATGTCGGGGCGTGCATCCAGCTAAACTACGCGTTTCTCTTCTATAGGTCTACATGGCAAAGCTTGCCGAGCAGGCCGAGCGCTACGACGGTAAGTGGCCCGATTTACTGTCAAACTTCCGAGTTTGTCCAATCAGAAGCAACCGCTTCATGCTGAGTTCATGCATCTGCGAGCCCTCTTTTTGCTAAACTTTCATGACATGTGCTTTGGTAGAGATGGTCAAGTACATGAAGGCCGTCGCCAAGCTGGGCACCGACCTGAGCGTCGAGGAGCGCAACCTGCTGTCTGTCGCGTACAAGAACGTTATCGGCTCGCGCCGTGCGTCGTGGCGCATCGTGTCCTCGATTGAGAACAAGGAGCTCAACCGGGGTAACACCGAGCAGGTCGAGCGGATCAAGGGCTACCGCGCTGTCATCGAGAAGGAGCTGCAGGAGGTCTGCGACGACATCCTGGCTGTTCTGAAGGAGAACCTGATCAAGACCGCCGAGGAGGCTGAGTCGAAGATCTTCTACTACAAGATGGAGGGCGACTACTACCGCTACCTGGCCGAGTTCCTGCAAAAGGACGGCCGTGAGGCTGCTGCCAAGTCCGCCGAGGAGGCGTACAAGGGCGCGTCGGACGTCGCCAACAAGGACCTGCCATCCACCCACCCCATCCGTCTGGGTCTGGCCCTCAACTTCTCCGTGTTCTACTACGAGATTGCCAACTCGCCCGAGAAGGCGTGCAAGCTCGCCAAGGACGCGTTTGACGACGCCATTTCGGAGCTCGACAACTTGTCCGAGGAGTCGTACAAGGACTCGACCCTCATTATGCAGCTCCTGCGCGACAACCTGACGCTCTGGACTTCGGACCTCAACGAGGAGGCCAACCAGAACCAGGAGTCTGAGGCTGCTCCGGCCGAGGAGGCCAAGGAGGAGGCTGAGCCGACCAAGGACCAGGAGTAAACATTCTCATTTTATCAGTCTTTATTTCTCAATTCCCTCTGCGGGTTGTCTCGAGGCTCTAGCTCCCGTTTTTATAGCTCATTGCTGGTTTATTTCTTAGGCAATGTATTCGAGATGACAGTTTTATATAAAGATTAGATGGATTTGCTATCTAGCGTTGCTTGTACTTGCTGGCGACAACACTCATTACGGCGCACGCGGCGACAAACCCGGCAAACCGCAAAATGGCTGCGTTCCTATACGACCGTTCCTCTTCGTCTGTACGAAACGAGGCAAAGATTGCACGAAAGTTTGGTAAAAGCTGCATATCGTTAGTTGTTAGCTTTTATGGTATAGCCAATAGGATTGTTGGCATTGTCTGGTAAATTACATTCAATTGTGTTATGGTTTCTGGATTCATGTGCACATGTAGTACATGGATTGTGTTTTGGCACAGCGGCAGTAGCAACTTGTAGGTGTTCTTCTCAAAACGGATACTAGATTTGAGAAACAATTAGCAATGGTTGCTTATTTCTAACAAGATGATAGCTAATATGTCTGCAGTATTTAGTAGAAATTCGGTCTTTTTTAAACTAAACAAATATATTTAGTCAGTTATCCAAAGCAATGTATTCATTTAGTCTATTCTAAATAGAAAAAGCCATTTAGTTTCACATTGAACCTTTGTTAAATACTAAAAAAAAGAGGTTAATAAAGAAATAATGGTTAAAAAAACTAATAGATTCTGTTTAAAATCGTTTCTTCAAATTTCAAACAACAAAAACACTCAGCGCTTTATTCTCCGTATTTTGTCCCACTTTCCACTGAGAAGATTAGCCTTAAACATCATAATCTCAGTACACTTTTTGCCCGGATACCTCGGGTCATCAATCGTGGCCTCGTTAAGGGCAAACTTGACTTCGTCACCCGTATTCGGAGGCACATCCAAGCCTTTAAAAAAGCAGTACATGAGTTTACGGTCCGCATCCTTGAGTGCATTAGTGTTTGTGTACAGAGCTTGCCGGTCCGGAGTATCGCCCGTGTATGTCTGGTACTCGAGCGGAACATCCGACTCGTCGTCAGAACTAACTGTACCAGGCGACATTGCTTTATGCATTTGGTTGCCATCCCCATGTTCATCTGGGCCCGGCGTGGTCTTGGACTGGCGTTTAGCACGCTTGGCCGTATTGGCCGTTGCACCCGCCTGCTTTTGCAACCGATTTTCTTCTCGTTGCCGTTTGCGCTCGTCCGCCGCTTCTTGCTGCTTTTGGCGCTTGGCCTCGCGATCTTGAGCTGCCTTTTCACGCCGTTCTTGCAAGAGACGTTCGCGGTCGTTCATGGAATCAGCAGTTTCTTCAATATTGGCCAAACGGATTTTCTTGGTTACTTGGGTTATTGCAGTGCCACTATCGGCCCGACGGCTTGAGGCAACCGAGACTAGGCCGGCACTGGGAAGAGATGGGGTTGCTGTAGCGCGTCGACGGGGCGCAATCATGCCTAGTTTGCTTTTACCGCCAGCAGATGCCCCGCGACCCATGCCCAAGCCAGAAGCCGGCTGCCCGCTTTGGGCACTCCGATTAGCTGGATTACGGGCATCGCCTGGTGTGCTCTGTGCCGAGGCAAAACCACCGGCCGTAGATGACACACTATTTGCCACTGCCAGCAGCCGGGAAAGTCTCCCCACATGGTCAGCGCGATGCGAGCTCTTCACATTCATTGGCAAAGCGTAATTATTAACCAGCACGCATGTATCATCTTCAGTTTCTTTCTCTTCAGTTTCATCATCATCATCATCGTCTGACTCGCCGCCAAAAAGGCCTAAACAAGCTGTTGCGTCTGCACTACTTGGTTCTGGCGAGTTTAGCTGCGACGATGTGGCTGACCCGTCTGGCTCAGTAGATGGTCGCACCGACGACGAAGGCGCCATAGACGGCCGCCGCGACGACGGCGGGCTACGCATATCAGCCGTTTGCTTCTTTGCCTGCGCCATAACACTTTCCAGCTCCTTTTCCGACGGCGCACGACCGTAGATGTTGCGGATACTCGCCGGCGCAATCGTCTTGGCCGCATCAGAGCTCACATAGCTCAGCGCCGGGGGCACCACACACAGCGAGACTTTCTCCAACGCCCGAGCCACTTGCGCTATGGCGCCTTCGATTTCCGACCGAGTGGGCTCGTCAAGCTCGCTGGCAGAACGCATTTTGCCCTCCGTCCCTGCCTCTCCAATAATATCTCCCAGCGTACGAACCCAGTCGCTCGACACACATTGCTTGGCCAGCTGGGCAATTTGGCGCACCTCGTTTGCTACTTCGCGCATACGTCCGTGCCCAACATGAGCAATGCCCAACAGAACATTGACTTTTTGTGTATCGTCCAGTGTTGGCCACTGCGATACGATCTCGCGAAGCACAAATGGCTTGGTCAAGTCGGGACCAACGCTGGCGGGAATAGCCCACACATCTGGTTTCTTCTGCGCGTCGTGCATCGTGTCGGTCCCTCTGCTTGCACCGAGCGAGAGCTCGGCACCGTTTGCACCGGCGATGCTGCGACTTCGTTCAAACCGCTGCTGGCCCTGGAGCACAGCCAGGACTCTTGCTACTTCGGCGTTCATGTAGTTTGACGTTTCTTTTGGAAATTACAATCCAAATCTGCTCTACTAATCAAAAGTCCAGCCAAAGCTTATATATTCATGAAAAGAAAAAACCCCGAAATCGAAAGAAAAATTTCTGTAATATGTAGATATCACGTGTTGGATTAGGCTTGCTCTGATAAACTGGAAAATCAGCCTTTCTTTTCTACAGCTGCATTTTTGCCAATAATGAGCAGAGCAGAATCGCACCAGTTTTTTGAGGGAGAGGAATACCTCTTTTTTTCCAAAGGTCAAACTGGGCTTGCTTCTGTCAATTCTTTCCCCCTTTTTCTTGTTTACGCTATTTTCAGCTTTTATTTCTCTCCGAAACACGACACTGGCGGAAGACAGGCCTGCACACCCCACTACTGAAGCTTCTGGTTGACACGAGGGCAGAGATGATGTCGTTTCGAGAGACTGCAAGCGATCTGACGACCAAGGTCAAACTGGCGCTGGAGGTGAGTGCAGACTGCAGGGCCAAAGGCGGGCTTGCGTGTCAGCAGAGGGGCATAAATAAAGACGTGGCGCGACCAACAATAGGCCAGGATAGAGCCTAAAGTATTGAGTACATCCAGATGCACATGTAGCTAATAACCACTATGCTGCGTATGTAGAAGCGCGATGAGCTTATCAAGCAGTACCAGAATATCCGGAGCGAGCTGCGCATATCCAAAGCTGAAAATGAGTAAGTGCGGTTGGTGGGGATTTAGCAGTCCTTTTGAGTTGTAAAGTACTGGCAGACTGACTAGCTTTTGTCAGTGTAGCCATCTGCTGGATATGATTGTCGAAACGTTTCCCGAGATGGGCCAGGACATTTCGAGCTGTTCGAGCTCTGACGAGTACGCTTGGCAAACGGAAGACGAAGGCAGTGAAGATGCAAAGGGGCTGAGTCTGCGGAACGGGAAGCGCGAGCCAGTTGACTCACCGATGCTGTCGCTACTTAATTCGACGCACATGACAAAGCGGCGGAGACGGCAAGGGAAGCGCGACGATCGCAAGGACCCCAAGCCCATCGAGCCTCTGCCACGCGATGCGGATGGACACATTACATTTCCTATCACCATTGGGCGTGGCCCGGACCAGATTGAGATACAAGACCTGGGTCGCATAGTGTGGGATCCAGAGACATACCACACGAGTCGCTACATATGGACGCCAGGCTTCCGCAGCTCGCGGGTGTATCCGAGCATCAAAACTGGCGAGTCTGGCTGCGTGTACACATCAGAAATTCTCGAGGGCAATGGCGATATGCCTGTGTTCCAAGTCACTGCTTCCGATATGCCGGGCAAGCCCTTTCGCGCAAGCTCGTCCAGCGGTGTATGGAAGCAGATCCTGGATTTGCTGACTGCCAAGGGCGCAACTGTAAAAACACACGCGAGCGGGCCGCAAATGTACGGGCTGAGTCATTTGGGCGTTACCAAGGCTATTCAAGAGCTCGATAATGCCAACAAGTGCTCAAAATACATTATGCAAAGGTGGGCCGAGCCTGACAACGGGGTTCTATACAGCGAACCCGAGAGCGCACGCGAGTAGAGGCCAAACATTATTATTTAAAATATTATGCTGTACATTTTCTTTCTGTCCTGCAAAAGCACAAGTTCTCGATATTATTAATCTTTTAATACCTATTTAACTAACACTTGGGCGGTTGGCTTTTCGCGAGTGACGGGGAGTGCGCGGTTGTTGCGTCCAGGGACCATGATCGGACGCGCTCCTTGCCAGCCCCAGCGGAACATGAGCTCGTTGGCAAAGATCTCGCCCATTCCAGCCATGACTCCTGTGACAAATGGCAGTGCCATGTACGTGGCGACAAAGCGCAGTGTGCCGCCGTTGAACCACCGCCGCCACCAGTGCGGCCGCTTAACGGTCTGAGTGAGCATGTCCAAGTCTTCTACCGAGGCCAGAATTGCCCGTGTTTTGGGCGAGGCGGGTATGGTAAACTCATGGCCGCTTGCCATAGCAGCTTGGCACCATTCTTCAATCTCGGTTTTCTCATCGGTCGCCGACACCGACGCTGGCGTCTGCGGTTGCTGTGACATTATCTCAACAGTTTAACTATAATAAAAGAAGCGCTTTGCATGTTCAATCCCGCTATTTCATCATCCAGTAGTTCTGCACATTGCTTGGATCATTCAGGTTTACGGGGTGCTGCCACGTGAGCTGGCAATATATATTATTTCAAAGGTAGAATGTGTCTAGCGCTCAGATCAGCTTCTTCTGCTGGAAAAAGTGACGCAAGTAAAAGACTTGGTAGACCGCCACGCCAATGAGAACGGCAATCGAAAAGAAGCTAAACGTCTTGACACGGCCATTCATGTTCTCGCTAGCGTCTCTCAGCGTGCCCTCGCGCTGTTTCAAATACTGCAGCTCGTCCTGGATGTCGTCCAAAGTCATCGCCAAGCGACGCAGCTCAATCTCCATGGGCTTCAGCTTCTCCTCCTGCTGCAAGCGGTGGAAGTCCTCGGCCATCGCGCCCGACTCCATCTTTAGATCAACAGTCAGCGCGCGGCCATCGGTCGGATACCCTGGCTCAAGCACGTTCTGGAAGCACACAATTACGTTTGCATGCGCCTGCGTGTCGAATCTAAACGTCACCTCGTCCATCTGCTTGCGCACACCGTACTGATTCAGATGCGGGCTGTCGTCGTGAATCTCCATGTTGATTTTTTGCCCGGGAAAGCCTGGGAGCGTCTTGGCTGTCACCTTTACGTGTGTGTTTCTGGGCAGCCATTGCGAGAGACACCGCCGTGAATTGATGGCCTCGGGCGCTGCGGGTAGATCGAATTCGATTGCTGCGGCTAGGCCGACCAGCGCGGCAACAACCGAGAGTATGAAAAGAACCTTCATCTTGTAATATGACGAGACGCAAAAGCAATGCAGAGAAAGACGTTGCTGGCAATTTGGCAGCCAATTTAGCAACCGACACTTGAGCATGTTTGGCAGCGCGTTATTGGCCAGACCGTAATTTTCAACTCTGCATTTTTACCTCACGTGAGTTACCCCCATACTGCAATTGTATTGGCTAATTTGTGACTCCAAGTTATATAAAGCAAGCTCTGAGAGCGGTGCTCCGCACCACGCCTTTCTTGTTTCCCTATTCTTGCGCAGGGGTTTTACGAGTATCTGTGAAGTTTTAACTGAGATCTTGTTATTGCTGATTGCAAACATTATTCAACCCCTTTCGTGCGGCGCCGTTCTCATTGAGGACATGCCGCATGGAAATTTTTGGGAGCTCTCTACGAGCTGCAACACAACTACAAATGACACAAACAAAAAGGCACTTGCATAAAAGCTTGCATTTCACATGTACATACAGACACTGCCTGTATAAATTAGCAAACAAACAAACAAGCAAAAATAAATGCGATTCGTACAAATAAAGAAAACCCATGAAATAAACAAGAAATTAGAAAGAAAGCGTTTCAAAAAATACACGTTATTTGGCAACATTAGTTGTGAACGTGAGGATATGGCATCATCTGGTGAGGAGCAGGTAGGTAGGCGTGAGACGGCGGCGGCATCATCGACGACGGATGATTGTGCACAAAGTACGGCGCCGGGAACGCATGCCGCATGTGGTCGGGCTGCTTGTGGAAGTGCTGCAGCGGGCGGCCGAGCGCCGGAATGGTGCGCACGGGCAGGGCTGCCGGGATAGGCGACATGCCGGCCATGCTAATCAGCGACGCACACGAAGGCAGCGAGATTGACTGGCGCGGGCTGGGCAGGTTCGCCGGGGTGGCCATTGGCGACGTCGAGGCAGACTCGGAGAGAGACGGCATGTGGAACGAGCGCAGACGCTTGGAGCGTACGTGCTCATTGGAGTCATTCTGCGGCGGCGAGACAGGAGCCGAGTGGCAGCCCTCGCTGAGACGGCGTTTCTTGTCGGCTGCTGAGACCGGAGTCGCAGCATTGGCGTTCTTGGAAGCTTCGGCCATGACCGAGGCCAGGGCCGACAGCGCCTCCTTGGATGGCTGCTCGTCGAGCACCGATGACGAGCACAGACGCTCAAAGTCGCGCTTTTCCTTGTTGTAAGACTGACGGTAGCGTGCCTTGACCGAGTCGGGCTCGCTCCGCCACATGAGGCCACATGCGCGCGAAACGTCCTTTTGGTTCATGGAGGCGAACTGGCTGGACAGCTTCTTCTTCATCTCAGTGCGGTAGCGGATAAAGGTGTTGGTCGGCTGGATGCGCTTGATGATGGCCTTGTTCGACGACCCGCCCGAGATGCGCTCGACTTCCAGCGCCTGCTCAGACAGGAACAGCGCCTTGGCCTCCTGTTGCTTGCGCCGATAGAGGTCCTTTATCTCGGGAAGCTCGTTCTTCCAGTTCTCGGCGCACATCTTGCTGATTTGTGTCTGCTTCAGATCGGGATGAAGCTTGATCAGCTCGCGCAGCTTGTCGGAACGGTATAGGATAAAGCTGTTGGGCGGGCGCGAGGTAAGCACCTTGCGCCGGCGAGTAGCGTCAGCGGCGGCAGAGGCAGCGGCGGCTGCAGCATCGGCTGCAGTCGGGAGCACGGCAGCCAACAAAGCCGATGAGACAGAGGGGGTCGAGCAGCGGGATGGTGTGGTACCAATTGTTGTCGACGGCGACAGAGCGCGCAGGTCTTCTGAGCCAAGGTAGCTGCTAATGGATGACGCGCGAGTATACGCCATGCTCTCAGGCGCCAGTGTGGCGTCGGCAGGAGAGTCAAACGAGATGATGCTAGAGATGCTGGACATTTCTGTGATAGTTGCTTTGTGTGGATTGTTAAGAGATCTGATCTTGAACGGGATGTGGTAAAGTGCGTGCAAACGAAAAGCCGAATAATGCGAGTGCGGTGAGTGAAATGAAAAATATACGCTAAAGTCGTGGAATGGAGATGAAAAATTGAAGCCAAAGACTAAACGACCGCCCAGGTGCTGAGATAGAGATGTAGAATGGTGAGATGCCAATAAAGGAATGCAATGAATATGCCTTTTCAAAAGAGAAAAATGTTGGAGAGGTGGATGTGGGCGTTGTCGAAGAAAAAAGACAAAATGTGCCGATTGAGGAAAAGGCCGCCAAATATAAGGGTCTGCAAAAAACCACGCAAGAATCAAAAACACACACAACCTGAGCGTCGTCTACAAAGACCACACACGCGCTCAAATGGCCTTTCTTTTGGGCAGTCTGGGTCTGCGGACGAGATTGGCTGAGACCGCTCGAGGGAAGCTGATGCTGTGCTTACAAAGGCTGCCCGTTCTTTTGCGAAAGCGAAAAGGCAATCGATGTGGGTTTTGCAAAAAGGGAGAGATTGACGCAGCCAGCCCTTTTCTCGCTCACACAGCGGGAAGCCGATAGGGTGAACAACTAGGTAAAACACCTACTGAGACTACCTGCACGATAAATTGCCAAGCGTGGAACGGACTAGATATGCAGCTGCGTAGCGTGATCAGACCGTTTCCGATAAATCCGAGCGAAATAAAAGGGTGGTTGTTTTCCAAAGCAAGGGACTGCAAGATGTGGACGAATCGGGTGCGCGCTGCCAAGGCCGTGCGAGCAAATGCCGGACTAGATGACCAAAACGTGTATTGGTCTGCAACGAGGAGTGCGCCCTTGTTTATCTGAACTTGGATATACCGCCCCTGGGTTTGTACAATGAGTCCTTTGTAGCACAAAAGAGAAGCCCGCCGAAAATAGTTTACGAAATTCGTAAATAGAGTAGAAGGCAAATCGTCGGATTGACGGTGCACCGGGTTTGAGTAAATAGAAACGAGCCAAAACAAATGGCAGTCGCTGACCTCTGCTGGTTCTGCGAAGTCGCGGCGGCCAGACTTTATCCGAAATAGGGGTTGTCAGAGCTGTAAACAAACCTATCTTTTGTAGAAAGGCTGCGTGATGGGTTCTCTTTTGACACAAACAAACCGCGTGTTGCCCAGGGATTTTGGCCCTCAAAAGGCGAGTAAAAAGGACGAGTAAAAGGACGCCGTGTCCACAAAGACTTAAAAGACTTAAAAGAGGGCTTGGCCCAAACTGCACAATTCAGTGCTTTGAGGGAATGGACAAATAAAAGACAAGCGATTAAAGAACAGTGACGAGCAGGTCCTGTCAATAAAACATCGGGGCTGCTTTTGAATAACTAAAAAGGGACGGAGGTCCTTGTTGGTTGTCGTGCCCGCTTTGTCTGCCTTCTTCTGGCACCACAAAATTGCGGACTTTATAGACAGAAAATAAATGAACTCTGGGGAAGCAGACGAGTGCCAGAATAAATGTAATAGTACCGACAGATAGGGCAAAATAAAATAAAATTTGTGCTCGTCAAAGCGTTTAAAAGGCGAAAGTAGCGTATCAAGTTATTGGAGATGTTTGTATATATAGATTTGGACGGAGAAAAGCAACAGGGTGCGGGATAGACAAAATACGTGGATTAGTGAAGCTTTCCAGATGAAAAATTGAGAAACATCCCAACAGCGCCAGCCAGTATAGTATTTATGGACATCTGAGGAGAAAGATGAGACGTTAATGATCTGGCAATGATAGGCAGCAATGGGGAATGGCTGTGCCGAGTCTCCAATTGTCTGACGCCCTGACTTGCAATTATTTCCTCTCTCAGCACGACAAGGGGAGGGGTGTATGGTATCGGGTAAATGACCGCGTCACGAATAGCACTCATACATATTTTCAATTGAAGTAAATGGAGGTTCCAACGCCAAACAGGAGAAATAAACCCAAGTTGGGCAAGGAAATTGTTGACCATTGCCGCGCAAGCGTCGGATCTGCAGCGTGCACGGAAGACGGAAGGCAAAGGACATGATGCCAAATAGAATCGCCGAAAAGACATGTGTGCGAATATGCTGCTTTTCCAGCATGCAGCCTGCAAACTACCGTTGCTGTGCCTGGCAGATGGAGGCGTCCTGTTTTTCTGTTGCATTGCCGCACTCCCTATTCCTTGTTTCCTGCGACCAACCTGATCCCGTGTCCTTTTACTTGCCCAAAAGAAAGCTGTTGCATTCCTGAAATGTGCTCTTCTTGGCCATACAGCTGTACCCGGTGCGTTCGGGCCATTAGCTGGCAGCAGCGTAAAAGCGGCAGCATTAATGCATTGTTTACATGCGGCTTTTCCCGTATAAATACAATGCTTATATGTGAATAAACCATGCCAATGACACGTCTGCAAAACCTGTCTGTGCAAATCGTCCAGAGACATTCCACATTTTATTATTCAAGAGCGACATAAATTTTATGTGTAACTATTTGCGCATGTTGCCAAATTTAGCTACACATTTATTTGCAAAACCTGATGCAAAAATTTACCACGCTTTACTGCTTATTTGTAAAGATAGATGTGTGCAAATTTTGCGTACGCCGCACATTGCCTTGCACAAGAGAAAAACTGCATTAAAACAGACAGCGCTTGCATCCAGCTTGCACAGTGTGCGTGATATGTCCACGATGGCACCATGGTCGAATTTCTTGTTGCACTAGCAGACACCAGTTTTTTACTGGCTCTTGCAATTTGTTGGCGCGCATTCGGAAATTTCTGTGACGGCGCAGAATGCTAGCAGCCAGGCATTACAACATTATATCTGATATTGTACTTTCAGGCGTACCTAGTTTGCATTATGCTGCTTGTTTTAATTGCTTGAAAAATGTACCCAGTATATTGCATATGTTTTTGAGCAAAAGAAAAGCTGAAAACTCGGAAATGGCAAATCGTGGTCTGACTGAAATGCGCTTGCCAGTTTCGGTTTCATCCGCTGGTGCATGGTGCAGACAATTATCCAAACCCGTACTCCAATCAAAAAGCAGCAGACATTTTTCAATAAAAGAGAATGAAATCCTGGTTAGCCAAGAGACATGCTGGCTTTGGGGCTTTCTTTGGCCTTGATGTCTGAGACAAGTGCACCTGTGGCAAACACACGACCAAAGAAAGAAAGATCTCTTGAAATGTATGGCGCCGTCCCCATTTTCGGGCAAAATAAATGCAATAATGCCAAGCACATCAATACGAAAAGAGGGATTTGCTGCGCAAGGAGCGCGGAATGACTATGAAACTATTGCTGCGCAATGGTGGGAATACATGCTGTAGACGCGGCATGTTTTTGTGGGCACATTGTTTCAATCGAGTGCCGGCATCTCTCACGTGCTTATACCGTGGCACCTATCGGATATTAAGCGTTCTTGCACAATGGGTGTTAAACAAAAGAAAATCATTGCAATATTCAACTTTTGCTTTTCCCAAATTGGCCTGCCCGAAATCCACGTATGCTGTTAATCCAGGCGGGGGTGTCAGTGGCCTGCATCCCTATTTGGATGCATTGTTTGGCATTGCTTTATAATTCATGAAAAATGGGGTAAGTTTTTGGGAGGCGTTGCGCAACCAGGGAACCAATGGCTTGCAGATAAATCACCAGATATCGGTTACTTCTCTACAAACCACAGGTAATTGTCACTTTAACAGGCAAAATAGTCAACTGTCCATGCATAAATTAAACATCCTGTGACACTGCGTCTTGGAGCCACCCATGCCTGACCACAAGCAGGTTTTTCCCTTTTCAGGAGTTGACTGTGTACTATAATAACTAAAAAACCTCACATATATACATGTCAACAATGTCAATTGTGGGTAGGCAAAAAACTGCACATCGTTTAGAATGACATGCGCACATGTGTCACTATACCCACCGCATATATGACTTTTTATGTGGCATTCATAGTATGGAAATTTAAATTGATTAATGCCGGAATTGTGCAAAGCGGTTAAGAGCAAATACTAAAAATATGACAGACAGGTGCCTCGTCAAACATTGAAGCTGAGTACAGATCCTTCGCGCGACAGTGAGCCGTGGATAGACCTTGCAATATTGGGAGCTGGTATTGTGTTTACTTTAGTAATTTGGCTTTCATTCAGCCAGGGCGGGCTGATGACGGAGACCAAACTGGGCAGACATTCAATCTTTATTGGACCCAGCTCCACCCGTTCGCCATCAAGGACTACAATGCCGTGTTCACCCACCAGCCGACACTCGGCTCTATCATCCGCAGTCTCGGCCACCCGCTCAAGATCCGCGATTTTGCCTGCCTGCTGCGTGTTTGCCTGATTGCTGCTTTGGGACATCTCGGCCAATTCACGAGCCCGTGGCTGCGCAATTGCTGCGGACACAACTGGCGATTCGGCTCTATCAGATGTACTCCGCAGCACTGCCTGGGCCGGCGGCTGAGGCATGCCGTTGTCAAATTCGGCACCCAGTCCTTGTACATTCAGGCTGTTATCATAACCAATAGTTTGCTGGTGATACGACGTGTACACCTGGCTGCGCACACGAACCGGTACAGGTGCCTGCAGCGATACTGACCTTTTCGAATGAGATCCGCTTGCCTTTGAGCGCAGGCTGTTAAACATTGTTATGGACAGCGGACGGGAGCTGGTCGAGCACCGGCTTCCGCTCTTGAACGGCTGAATTGCGTCGAGACTAGACTTGCTGCGGCTGGTTGTGCGAAGACCAGTGGGCTCAAGAATGAACGCTCGAGCGCGAACGTGGGTAACACCCTCCGTGTTCATATGAGTTCCTTTGATCGACGTTGCCATATACGGCAGAATGTTCCACTTGCTCACGTCGCCCGAGTACACTATGTCGATAGCGCCATCCGAAATACGTGCTCGCTGGCACGCCAAAAAGTCAGCGGATAGCCATGGCACGTTCGTGGCAATAATCTGCGCAAACGGACCCTCGATTGTGCGCCAGCGCGACGACAGCGAGCCTGGCTTGACTGGCAACTGGATGCCGGCGGTTAGCGTCGGATGCAGAGTCACGGCGGGCTGGATCACAGGTGTTAGCGCGTCTGGAAGCAGCTTGGGCGACTGCCGCACGAGTGGCGATGAGTAGTTGGGCGCAGGCAGGCCCCATGCCATATCGGCGCCCTGGTTATTTGACTGGCCAAGATTGGTAGCAGACGAGTGTGTGCTCCCATGCACTGCCGCGTCTTTGCGCGCCAATGCCTCTGCTTTGAACTTGGCCTCCCTTTCGCCCTCGCTTTGTTCCTCATCGTTATCGCTGTCGTCAGCAGTAACAGCGGCCGGCAAATAGTGCAAACGTCCACCATAGTACCGCAAGTTCATAAGCCGCAGCGTGGCGTATAGATCCAGGCGTGCAGAGCCTGCCCATCTCATACGTTCCGACTCAATGTCAACATCGCCAAGCAGGCCCCACGTCAATGACAAGAAACCGTACTCGATAAGTCCCGACGCCATTGTCGCGCTCATAATGTCTATGGGCCGGCTCTGTGCTCTAACAATGGCCACCGCAGCCTGTTCGGGCCAAATGTAGTCAAGCGTCTTGGCCAGTCCGTTTCCAGTCCCAGTCGGCACAACGCCCAGTGTAATGTTGCGCAAACTCAGCCAGTCCGGCCGGGCCAGTAATCCGTTGAGAACCTCGTGCAAAAGTCCGTCACCGCTGACCGACACAATCGATGTGTACATTGACAAGTCTTGCGTCTTTACAAAATCGCCCGCGTATCCCTGCGACTCGGTGATCTTGAGCGTATATGGGGTGCATCCGATCTCGAGGATTGGCTTCACAATGGTCTCGAACATTTTTACGGACTTGCGCTTACCCGAAACCGGGTTAACGAAGATCAAAACGTTTGTATCTTTGCCTACAAAGTATGCATTTGCACGAGTTTTGTTGGTTTTGCAACAAATGACATCAGCCACCAGTTCGGAAATTTAGCGATAAAAGAGACTGATCTGCATTGCATGCAAACACAGTCCCAGACCGCGAGTGGGTTTGCGGTCCAGATTCAACAAATGATGCCCCAAGCTGATTCGCTAGCATAGAATCGCTAGTGCAGTAACTGGCGGAATCTGTGCAATTGATGCACGTTTGGCTCATTACGTACCAGTAGGCTGTGGGTTGATTGCGTAGCGCAGTAGGCTCAAACACGCGGCGCACTCTTCCTCGCTGTCCACCATAAACGTCCAAGTGTCGCACATCGGCCGTTTGCCGCTTTCACGCGTCGTAAGCGTGTACACAGTAAAGTGCGTCGACGTTTCAAGCTTTAAGTTCGTCTCTGACGCTGCTTCAATCGACTTGAACTTGTATTTTCCCGGCGGAGATAGTGTCGCTCCAAAAATCACGTCCATCACGATTGTCAGCATGTTAGACGAGCGATCTATACGGCCAGATGCGTAATCGCATTCTCAAGAAAAAGACTTAGTACGCTCCAAGCTGACTTTTCGAATAGCACGGTAGCAGTGCAGCTGCTTCTAATAAACTCACCAGATATCTCGTTCCACACGAGTTTATCGCTGTAGAGCGCCAACAAGCCTGTGAGCATGCCCTGGGAGGAATACAGCATCGCCTTGCTCTTCATCAACAGTGTGCTCGCGTGACCATTGCTGGCCATAATATCAGACACATCCACGGCTCCAGGCATTGTGTATGAGTATAGGCGATATAACAAAAAAATTACTGGTAGAAAAAACAGGGAAGGAAAAGAGAAACCTTTCGGACGGAGAAAATACGAAGAACTTTGGTGCGGCTCTCGAGGACAATTAAATAAGCGTGATTCTTGGGCAGGGCTGACTACTCAGGAACAAAAAACAAAAACATGATTCAGAAACGTAAACAATCAGGTTTGCGAATCAGTTCAGTATAAAATATGCATATTTATAATGCAAAAGTTCGGATACAGCCAGGAGAACAAATTTCATAAGCTAAAACCTGCAAAGAGCCTGCACAAAGGAAACATCCCATTTAGGAAATTATTGAAGATATTTGCACTCCAAAACAGAATTGCGGACTATTTACTATTGCGATTGGAACAAGGAGATTAGCACGAAGCTCGATGCACTCTCCAATCATGTGGCACAAGCTCCTTCCATCTGCCAGATCAGCGCCTTGTAAGATCGGTGTTTGTATAAACCCCGTTGGATTGACCAATGTACAATGTTGGGCGCTTGGCGCTGACGTATTCTATATCTAAAGCCATACATGGGTCAGCAGACGGCGCCAATGACACAGAGCGTAGCAGCTGGCCACTGTGTAATTCCCACACCCGTACTATATTGTCAGGACTGGCTGCAGCAACAATGCCCCGAGTAACAGCAAATCCCAGCCGAGTAGGCGATGTCACTGTTGATGGTCCGCTCAAAGAATTTGCACAAAGCGAATCATATCGTTTGTTTCCCAGCATGCGAATATCCCACACATATACTTGTCCATTCATGCTGGCGCTGGCCAACCGCCACCCGTCCATTCCTAGTGCGTGTACACTCGACGAATGTCGGCATCCTTTGCCTGCAAGCAAGCCCCTGTGCCAATTGTGCTTGCCAACTGCGACACGCGTGTCAAAAAGTCTAATCTTTCCATCGCGGCCGCCACCAAACCCTACCGTCATGTCGGCAAATACGATGCTAAGAATATCGCTTTTACAGCGTAGATGGAACGGTTCATGTTCAGAGTCGACATGTCCTCCAACAAAGATACCGTTGCTTATCCCTAGTGCTGTGATACAGATGTTGGCGGGCGAGTAACTCATAGTAAACAGCGACGTGTCTTTGATAGGGGTGGTTGTTCGGAATGGCGATGACCATCTCCGACATTCTACTGAACCGCTAAAATCTCCCGATCCCATGCATGAGTAAATTATTGCGTCTTCCATTGGGTGGTGGATAGTGGAAATCTCGCCTGGGTTTGAATACGTCTTGAATTGACCTATTGTGTCATGTGCATCCAGTTCCATGGTTACTATTGTTCCGTCGCGGTGGCCAACTGTCATGTACCGCTCACCAAAAGAATTTGCATATACTTTTAGCGCGGTCACGATCGAGTTATCAGATGATTGGGTAAGTTTATGGCATCGTTTGCTCATATGCGTGATGGCAAGTTGATCTGTAGTGGATCGTTGCCATTGCGGTGTTTGTGGATATCGTGTGGACCGCTGGCGCAGCAACGTCGGCACTGATCGTTGAGATGTCACATTTTGGTGTTGTTTTTGGACAGTCGCAATATGCTCAACATGTTTGCGCTGTCGTTCTTCGTGTTGCTGCTCGCGGGCTGTAGCTGCACGACTGACTGCAGGAAAATACCGGCGTTTTTCAGGGTCCCATACAAATCCAGGCAACGAGGGGGGCTCGTTTGCCCCTGCTGCAGATCGTGTGTTTGGTTGGTTGGAAGTAGCAGGCTGCGCATCACCGCGAGCAGCTGTGCGTGCCCGTTTCCGCGCTCGTTTATTCGGCATATTCTATGTCTATATAACTAAAAACAAATGACGTATTACACGCGCGGTAATTTTTCGTGAGCAATAATGCACGTTATTATGCACGGCTTATGGTGAGAAACTTTATCGCACGTGCCAACATTCTTTTCTCAACGGCTGTGCGGAGAATACTTTTCTCAATCTCTCCTTCCTTTCTGTTACGTATTTGGCGTTATTTCTATAGTGTTTAAACTTTGGTACATCGATGGGCGCGGACAAGAAGCCCGGATCAATCGTGCACCTGGGCGCCGGGGCGTTGTCCGGCATAACATCATGCGTGCTGCTGCAGCCGTTCGACCTGGTCAAAACCCGGCTCCAGCAGACACAAATGCAAACTCACACTCGGGGCATAGGTACAATCGCCAATACCGTGCAATCCATCGTCGCATCGTCGGGCGTCCGCGGGCTCTGGCGCGGCACACTTCCGTCTTTGATCCGCAACGCACCAGGCACATCACTCTACTTTTACTTTCTCAACCACACTAAACACACGTGCCTGGCAATCGAGCGTCGGCTCTCAAACGACACAACACGAACGAGATTGAGCCCGACGAGCAACATGATAATCGGCGCATCGTCACGCGCGGTGGCAGGGTTCTTGCTGATGCCAGGGACGATATTGAAAGTGCAGTTTGAGAGCTCGCTCTATAAGCATGCGGGGATTGCGGGGGCGGTACAGAATATTTGGCACACAAGCGGGGTGCGTGGGTTTTTTGTGGGCGCTGTGCCGACAGCTATTCGGGATGCGCCGTACGCTGGGCTGTACTTGCTTTTGTATGAGGCGATCAAGCACCAGGAACGGACGATTGCCAAGCAACGCAATGTGCTTATTCCGGAGACTGCAGTTACTATGGTGGCAGGCGTAGCGGCCGGGCTGGCAGCATCGTATATTACACAGCCGTTCGACATGGTCAAAACTCGCATGCAGCTGCGCCCGCGCGAGTACACATCCGTAGCACAGTCGTTTGCTAAAATCTACAATGAAGAGACCATTCGTGGGTTCTTCCGCGGCATCTCGCTGCGTGTTTTAAGAAAGGGTGTGCAAGCGTCGTTGGTCTTTACGCTGTACGAATGGGTGTTGCGCAGCACAGGCAGTAGGGAAGAAAGTTCGCCCTCCAAGCTTCGAGCATAGGGGGTTAGATCTAGTAATCATTTATTTTTAGATGTAATTTGCATAGCTTTAAAGAGAGATTATTCTGAAGGCTTGTCGGTCTCCTTCTGTTTGGCCCGTTCAGCCCGTCTGGCCATTATGGCTAGCTTTTTCTTGGATGGCATAGGATGCACATGGGTCGACGGCCGCTTGGGCGTGCCATTGACCTTCAAGGCTACCTTGGTGAGCTCCTCGATGTTTGCCTGCGGGTTGGCCCTCAGCTGGTCAGCCACGTACATTGCCATTTTCTCCAGCTCCTGCTGCCTAAACATCGGCAAGCCCCTATACCTGCCCTTTCCATACTTGCGGCCCTGAACAGTAAATCTCTTCACATACCGGGCCTGTTTGAGCGTCACCGCATCCACATCCGTTGTATCACCCGTCTTCAGCGCCCTCTTAATCCGTTCGCCGATATCCAGCGGCTCGTACTCGTTGAGCCAGTACTTCATACCCACACCGGCCACTGCGTTCTGGCCAATATAGTCCAACCACTTTTGCACAACCTCCGGATTCGAGTCATAAATATACACCACACGTTTGTACGTCCGACGCTCAAACACTTCCTGCGATGATTTGTGCACAAACGGAGATTTTAGCACGGTCCAGCGGCGGATCTTGCGTGGCATGAAAATGACGCCCGAGCATGGCATTTTCATATGAAAAGCAGCTTTGCAGCACCATTTTGTGAAAAAGTCCATGCGGTGCAGCTGGAACGAGTGGAAGGCGACGCGGCACATGGGGATCCCGTGCGTGGGGGGCTGCTTGGGAACACGCAGGCGGGCGTTAGGGTCTTCCAGCAAAACCTGCGTCTTTTCGTGCACGTTGATGCCCAGTACTTTGTCCAACATTTTGGTGTATGTTGTGGCAAACCGGGTTCCGCTGGGCAGGCGCATCGATGGCTTGCTTGTCGAGGCAGCGTATGTAGGCACGAGAGCTGGCTTGGCCAGGGAGCGCGCCAAAAATGCACGCGCTGCTGCCGACCGAATCATTGCGAAATTTCCAGCTGTCGCTGCGTCTCTAAAACTCGTGATTTGAACAACAAAAAGTAATTGAGAAAGACAGACCAAAAAGCAACACCGAGTTTTTAAAGATAAACACGCTGATTTGCAATGTCTGATCACCGAATCAAAGGTTTTTTCTTTAGAAATTTTTGAGGTACCAAGCTCATATATTTTCTGTTCTTTTTGTTCACCTCTTGCCATTCGATTTTATACTTTTTAGCTTAGTAGATAGAGAGTGGTGTATTTGCAAGCACGTAACGCATAATGGGAAAGAAGAGCGCAAAGGTAAGCTTCATAACGCAACACGTCCGATCACTAGTATATGCTAAGCAAAAGCAGAGTAGGAGACAAAAGTGGATGACGGGAATGATCTGTGGGAGGAGATCCAAAAGCTGGGCGGCGACCAAGAAGATTTGAACATGCTGCGGGATGTGGACACGGGCAAGGCAGCGAGTAAGCCTGGAAAGGTCGACGAAACAGCGTTGCACGGAGACTTGTCGGAGCTGGTTAAGTCGTTGGGACTGGCGACGAGCGTGCCCGAGTTTTTTGAAATAACAGAAGGCAAGTCTGAAAGCAAGCCCGAAAACAAGCGCGAGAAGAAGGCAAATCAGACGGAGAAGCCAAGCAAGGCCGACAAATCCGATAAATCAGACAAGGCCGAGAAGCCAGTTAAAGCTGAGAAGCCAACAAAAGCTGAGCGGACCAAAAAGACCAAAGGATCAGACAAGACCAGCAAAGCTGAAGAGGATGAAATCCCGGGGTTCAAGATCAAATCAGCCAAAGACGCCCAGCCGTTGGGCAAAGCTACTCGGCTCGAGATCGAGCCCAACCCACAGTGGTACTCAATCGAGCTTCCAGCTCTCGAGACGGACGAAACAACGGAGCGGCTGAGCGAAGACGACGTGGTGCGCAAACTCGCATTTGCGGAGCAACTCTTGGACGCCGAAAACGAGCAGTACGAGAAACACGGTCTGCGGCAAAAGTCACTATCGACGTCGGACCGGTCGTTTGTGACGAGCATTTTGTCGTCGGGAACATTGTCTGATCGTGTGTCGGCGTTGACGCTGATTGTGCAAGAAAGCCCGGTGCACAATATGAAAGCATTGGGACAGTTGATGCAGATGGTGCTGAAGAAGAATAGGCGCGAGGCGTTACTTGCCGTGAGCAGTGTCAAGGATCTGATGGCCAGCAGTTTGCTCCCAAGTACACGCAAGCTCCGGCACTTTGCCGACCAGCCGCTCCATGCAACCGGTGCAACTAATGCGCACTTTATAGTGTGGGCGTTCGAGGACCGGTTGAAGCGCAACTACTTTGATCTGATCCAAGTGATGGAAACGCTGTCGTACGATCCGTTGGTGCATACGCGGCAAAACATGGTTACGTATTTCGAGGACCTGCTGGAGCAAAAGCCCGAGCAGGAGCAGAACTTGCTTCGCCTGTTGGTGAACAAGCTGGGCGACAAGGAACGGCAACTGGCTGCCAAAGCGTCGTACCTTGTGCTTAAGCTGCTGAACATACATCCAAACATGAAGCATGTGGTGGTGCGCACGGTGCAAGAGCTGTTGTTGTCCAAGGCGGCGACCAAAGAGCGTGCGCAGTATTATACAATGATTACGCTGAACCAGATTATTCTATCGTCGCGCGACATTGAGACGGCGAATTTGTTGCTGGAAGTGTATTTTGCGTACTTTAAGCGGCTGCTCAAGACGGTGCAGGACGATGAGGAAGAGGATGCAGAGGGAGCAACCCCGGCGGCAAAGGGAAAGGGCAAGGGCAAGGGAAAGCCAGAGAAAGTGTATATTGGGCAAAAGGCGCTGAAAAAGGCAAAGGCAGACGCTGAGAAGCAGCGGATGGAGGAGGAGCGGTCGATGGGCAACAAGCTGATGGTCGCCGTGCTAACAGGCCTGAACCGTGCCCTCCCGTTCGCGCAAATGGCCGACGCGCAAATGGATGCCCACGTCGGCACCGTGTTCCAGATCGCGCACGCCGGCAACTTCAACACCGTCGTGCAGTCATTGCTGTTGCTGCATCAAATCGCTCGTGTGCGCCCTGCCATCGGCGACCGCTTCTACCGCACATTGTACGACTCGCTGCTCGATCCCCGCCTGGACCAGACGTCCAAGAAGGCCATGTACCTGAACGTCCTGTTCCGCGCCCTGAAGAGCGACACACAAACGCCTCGTGTCATGGCGTTTATTAAACGTATTTTGCAAGTGTGTTTGCACAGCCAGGCCGAGTTTGCCAGTGGCGCGCTGTTTATGGTGTCGCAGGTCATGGAGCTGAACCCGCAGATGTACGCGATGCTCGCGCAGCCCGAGGACAGCGATGCGCCTGCATACGATACGTCGAAGCGCGACCCGCGGTATGCCAACGCCGAGTCGAGCTGTTTGTGGGAGGCCACACTGCTCTTGCGGCATTTCCACCCGTCCATCACACATACGATGCAACAAATTGTGGATCGCCAAAGCGTGCCGTCCATCAGCAACTTGCACAACCATTCGTTGGCGCACTTTCTCGACCGCTTTGTGTTCCGCAAGCCAAAAACCGAAGACGCGCAGCCCTCCGTGTTGCGTGGACACTCGCTCATGCAGCCGCTTATTCACAGCACGCAGTCTGCGGCGACCGAGCATTTGTTGGCGTCCAAACGTGTGGGCGCACTTGGCGGTTTGGACCTGACATCTGAGGCTATTGCTGATTTGCAGAAATCTGACATGAAGCCGGATGAGCAGTTTTTCCATCAGTTCTTCCAGACCAAACGGACGCGCATGGGCAAGAAGGCAAAGAAGACGCGGACGGACGAAGATGCAGAGTTTGCCGATGACGATACTGGGTTTGCCGGGGCCGTCAACGAGGTGGATGACGATGAGGCGTGGGAGGCTATGTCCAAGTCGATGCCTGATGCTGGAGGCGAGGAGGATGACGAGGATGATGACGATTTGTTGGCAGCGTTGCGTGAAGACGAAAGCGACGACGATGATAGCGATGGCGTTGAGGATAGCGATGATGAGAGCGGATCAGAGTCAGATGACGGGTTCGCAGACTTTGACGATAAACTCGCATCAGAGGCTGAAGACACCCCAGGGTCCAAGCGCAAGGGCACAGAGTCTGACGCCCCATCCAAGCGCAAAAAGAAAGAAAAGGTGCCACTTTTCGGCTCGCTCGACGATTATGCGCACCTGATCGACTCGACCGAGGGCCTCGAATAACTCTTTATTTTCTATTTAAAATGCAAAAACGAAAAATTGGCAAGCCCATTTTGCGTCTGGGCCAGAAACAGCACGGAGAGAGCCGTGTCTCAGTGTTTGCCAAAGACGTGTTTGACCAAACTGCTGAATTGACGAAAGAACTAGCAGACAAAGAAGCGAGCGACAAACGTAAGCGCAATGAGGCGTTTTTAGAAGAACTAAAGCAAGGAGAGCGCGCGGCAAAGCACGGCCGAGTGACTCCAAACAAGGAACATACGACAAACCTGCACATTAGCGGGCTGCACTCGAGTGTAAATGAGCATGCATTGTGTGTTGCGTTTGGCAAGTTTGGAGCACTCGGGAGCGTTAAAATCATGTGGCCGCGCGATACAGCAGCCAAGAGCAACTGTGGGTTTGTGAGTTTTATGGACCGCACGGGAGCGGAACAAGCACGCAGGGAAATGAACGGCAGTAAACTGTGTGGACTGGAGCTTCGGGTTGTGTGGGCCAAGCATGTGGCATTGCCCACGGAGCCAGTGTTTGTACAGGGCGGAGATGAGGAACAAACGGGGCATCCGTTTAATGCCCGAGGAACAGACAATGCGGAGGTACGGGTAACTAGGCCGACAAATAAACAAACAGAGCGACTGATCCACTGGACCGTCGAGCACGTCGTACGGTTTGGTGCTGAGTTTGAATGTTTGTTGATACAACACACTCGTTGTGACGAGCGGTTTGGGTTTTTGACGCAATGGATGAGCAACGACCATGTGTACTACAGATGGCGTATTTATTCGTTATTGAATGGCGATACGAAACAAGCGTGGCATGCAAACATGTTTGTTATGTACGACGAGGGACCAGTGTGGGTGCCGCCACCCACGTGTGTGGAAGTGAGGGAACTGCAAGCGGAGAACGACAGCGAGCAGAGAGAGTGTGAGCTGAGCCGGCGCAAGCAACGCAGAGTTGAGAAGTGTGTACGCGTGCACACAAGTGAACGTGGCTCGATTGCTCGTGCAATGGCCGTGGTGATTGACCATGCGTATGCGGCCGCGCAAGTCGTGGACATTGTGTGTCAAGCTCTGTACGACGCACACGGAAACGAGAAACTCGCGCAATTGATGCTCGTGTCAGACATTTTGCACAACAGCGCAGCTCCCGTCCCCAACGCGTGGCGGCTCCGCGACCAGCTCGAGCTCCATCTTTCCAAAATATTCGATGATCTGGCTCGCTCGAGCAAAGAGATCGAGGGACGGCTTCGGGCCGACCACTTTTGCAAACGCGTGCTCTCCGTTTTGGCTGTCTGGGAAAGTCGGATGATATTTCCTCTCAACACGCTGTATGAGCAAGCACAGAAGTTTATATAGCAAACTAGACAAACGAGTGTTTGGTTTTAGAGCGGCCGCGTTCGTATTGGTGGGGGTACTGCGCGAACGCTTCGAGCTGGCGTGCGGCGTCGAGCACGAAATTGGGCTCACGCAGCAGGGCGCGGCCAACAAACACCAAGTCGGCATGCTTGGACTCGATTATGGAATTGGCCTGTTTTGCGGTTGTAATAAGACCAACTGCCGCCGACAACATTTGCGGGACGTTGCGCTTGACGGCATGAGCAAATGGTACTTGGTACCCTAACCCCAACGGTATTTTCTGGAGCGGACTGCTGCCACTGGTCGAGCAGTCGATCAAATCAACCTGTTCTTGAGCAAGCACTTTGGCTAGCGCTATGCTTTCTTCCTCGGTCCACCCGCCCGTCGGTATGTCCCCGCTCGGCTCGACCCAGTCAGTCATCGACAGCCGTACAAACAACGGCCGGTTTACGGGCCACTGCGTACGAACACTGCGAACGGTCTCTACGAGGAAGCGGATGCGGTTGTCGAACGACCCGCCATATGCGTCGGTGCGGCGGTTCGAGATGGGCGACAAGAACGAGTGGATGAGGTACCCGTGCGCCCCGTGCAGCTCGAGCACGTCAAAGTTGGCGCGGCGGGCACGACCGGCCGCCAAGGCAAACTCGCGCTGAATAGACGTGATTTGTTCGACGGTCATTTCTGCGGGCATCCACGATCTGTCGCTAAACGGCACAGACGACGGGCCAATTAGATCGTTGGGCCACCCGCCATGCTCTTCATCTGCGTTGGCGCCATGTACTTTGATGAGCCACGGCGCGTTTGTGCTGGCTTTCCGCCCTGCATGCGCCAGCTGTATCCCAATACTCGCGTGATTCGTATGCGCAAACCTCGTTATCTGCTCCAGCTTCTCAACGTGTTCGTCTTTCCATATGCCCAAGCAATTGGGCGTGATACGGCCCTCAGGCGCTACTGCCGCGGCTTCCATTATGATGAGACCGACGCCGCGGAGTGCGTATTGCCCGGTGTGCACCAGGTGGAAGTCGGTGGCGAATCCGTCGTGCGACGAGTACATGCACATGGGGCTCATGGCGATACGGTTTTTCAGCGTCAAGGAGCGGATCTTGAGGGGAGTGAAGAGCGCAGGCGTGGTGGTTGGTCCAGGGGCGAACCCTTGCTTGATCTCTGATGCGGTTGGCTGGACGCTTGTGCCGGGCCCT
The DNA here is from genome assembly GCA_027577515.1 of Coemansia sp. RSA 678. Classification (NCBI taxonomy): domain Eukaryota; kingdom Fungi; phylum Kickxellomycota; class Kickxellomycetes; order Kickxellales; family Kickxellaceae; genus Coemansia; species Coemansia sp. RSA 678. The sequence continues at coordinate 25,189 of JANBQW010000053.1, forward strand.
GTGCCCCGTTGTTCCTGGTAAAAGGTGCTCGAGTCCATATTTCTTGTACTATAAATGCTGGTATAAAGTAAAGACAAAGCTTATCTACTGTGGCTTTTTTATAGCCTTGGATACTGCACTATCTATCACTACGATTACTAATCAAACGTTTAATGTAATTAGTAAGGGTCACGCGGGCTGTGGTTCAAGATGGCGTGCGATTCGGAGCACGAGATCGTCGTCTCCGTATTGCGCAGCAATCTGCAGACCCAGCGGCATGCCCTCGCAAAGTCCGAACGGAACTGAAATGGCTGGGATGCCTGCCATGTTCGCCGACACCGTCATCACGTCATTCACATACGCCGACAGACCATTGCTCGAGCCTTGCACGGGCGCCGTATCCGTCGCCGTAGGGAACAAAATGACATCCACCTTGTCCACATTGCGTGCATCCGTCTTTGTATTCGTAGTGCATAGGGCATTAGGCATAGCAAATATGCGGTTAAACTCGCGCTGAACGAGCCGGCGGATACGCTGGGACGGCAAGTAGTAGTTTTCGTATGCACG
>JANBQW010000054.1:0-10978 GCA_027577515.1 Coemansia sp. RSA 678
AAAAAAAAGTTGACCCATATAAAATTATACGCATTTTGGCACCTACAGAAAACCCCTTAATTGAAGGCCTTATTTAGCGTGCAATGTCGTTTACGCCGCAATTCTTTACCACAGCCGAAAGCCTGGTAGACTCACTGGACAAGAAACTGCTTGTTGTCTTGCGCGACGGACGCAAGATCATCGGAGTGTTGCGCTCATACGACCAGTTTGCGAATCTGGTGTTGCAAGACAGTCTGGAACGCATCTATGTTGGCGATTCGTACGGCGACATTGAGCGGGGCGTGTTTATAATCCGCGGCGAGAATGTGGTTCTGCTGGGCGAAATTGACGGCGATGTGGAAGATGCGCTGCCCCTGCAGGAACTGCCGATCCAGGACATTCTGCAAATGCAGCGGGAAGAGGCCGAAGAGAAGGCGCGCCGGGACAAGCAGCGGTTCCGTCTACTACACAAGCAGGGCTTTAGTGTAGACTTTGCCGACAACGACTTGTACTGAACGATTTTCTGCACTAGAGCCATTTTCTTCAACGTAATAAAAATCTGTAATAGTGGAACAAAACAGTAGTAAAACAGCGTCTATTCTGCAGCCTCGGCTTCGAGCAAAAGTGCACGCTGTTGCGCGCGGACCTTGCGCAGCGACGCAGCGTAGGTGCCAACCGGAGTGGAATTGGGCTCTGTGGTGCTCATAAACTGGTTTGCAGCAGTCAGGTTCGATGGGCTAAAGTCAAGCTTGGTGCGGTTTTGCTGAACCAGGCGCGCAGACTGATCAATCTTCTCAAGCAGCCCCTGCAGTTGCTTCGAGAAGCGGGTCCACGATTTGCCGACACGCTTTCTCCAGCGGCGCAGCTGCAATGTGGCAGGCACAACCCACTCAGGGAAGGCTATGCGCACAGACTGTGCCGCAACAGTGTCGGCCAGAATACCAAAGACGCTCTCAAGCACAGACTCAAGGTACACGCGGGTGTGCTCGTATTCCTTGGGCGCCTTAAGGTGAGCGTCCAGCGGTAGCGGCTTAAGCGTGCTCTTGACAGGACGGCGGCCGAGGAACTCGGGTGACTCGAGAATCTCAATGGCTAGAGGCAGCACAGGCACATAGATGCCTGTCGCCGACGACAGCCGCAGCAGCAAGCCAATGCAGTGGATGCGCAAAGGGAAATACTTTGCCGTCGGTACCAGGCGCGCAACACCCATAATAATCTGCACCAGCGGATATACCAGCGATTCCAGTATAGCACATAGATCAGGCTGATCGTCAGCACGGTCGCCACAGTACGTTGCCAACACCTCCGTCCAGAACGCCAAGCTGTTGACAAACTGCCAGTTGTAGATTGCGCGGAACGACTCTTTGCTGCGCAGCTGCATCGAGTTACGCAGATGAATCGCCAGCTGCCGGATGTACACAAAGGCGTGCTGGTAGCTGGCACCGCCGTCGCAGCCGTACAGTTCAACACCGCAGTTGCGCATAAGTTGGATTGTGGTCAACGACGCCATGTTCTTGACGCTACTGTTCCGCACATACGTCAAATACATGCCCTTGAGCGCCATATCCACTACGTCGCCTGTCGCTCCCGCCGCAAGCTGACGCAACGCCAGCAGCGAGCTGATGCGCACGCCGTCGTCTGCCGACGCCGACCCAAACTGCCGCAGCAGCTCCTTGACCAGCTCGCGCGTGTACCGTGCAAAGCTGCGGAAGTACGCTACTACGCGCTCGCACTCCTTGATCAGATATTGAATCATCGCTGCATCGCTCATCTGCCGTAGCAGCTCTAGCAGACTGGCCATGTATGACTTGAGCAGCGCCTGTACCACACGCACTTTGCCCTTCGCCTGCACCTTGCCGTTAACCACCGGTGCATGATGCGCAAACGCATGTGGCGCCGCGCGAATTGTCGTACTGACCGTCTTGTTGAATATGCTCATGCCCTGGATGCGGTACGGCGCATCGCTTTGTCCGCTCCGCTCAGAGTCCATGTGCGACGCAGCGTAGAATGCGAGCAATAGCTTCTTCAGCGCTTTAACGGAGTGATCCTTTTTGATCTCCCGCTCCCATTGGTTCAGCATCTTGACCGTCACTTCAGCTCCACTGGCCACATCGTCGCCACTCTCGTCCGCCTCCATCTCGGCGTCGCTGTCAGCCTCATCTGCATCTTCGTCGTTCTGTTCCAAGATCTTGAGCGATGCAGGGTCGTTCTGTTGCATGTATTTGAAAAAATCGGGGTCCTTTTCCTTCATCGCCTCCAGCTCCTTCTTAAACACCTCTTCCTCGTCCTCGTCCTCATCTGTCTCTCCGGTTTCGCCCGAGCTGAGATCGGCGTCATCATCGCTGCTGTCATCGTCGTCCTCATCCTCTTGCAAAAGAGCTGCCATGTCTTCGCTGTCAGTCGAGTTTCCCGCATCGCTGTCATTCTCGGGATCAGCCTCCATAAATTTGCTCAAGTTCTCCTTTCTACCGACATATAGTATAGCTTTCTGCCCAACGAATGTTAGTACCATGCCAAAATAACCGATGCGTTGTAGAGAAAAGTTCATACACGTGCTTACCTTCCTAGTGTCGATGCGGCAAAATCGGCAAGATCGTCAACTTCGTCAATACCAGTGGCCTGGTCTTGGTCGCTGTCTGTATCGCCGCTGGCATCACCGCGCTTGCTCTTCTTCAGCTCACGCTTCTTGTATAGCTCCTGGCCCTTTTTGTTCTTCCGTCGGCGCTCCAGCTCGTCCTTCAAGTACTTCCGGTTAAACCTTTTTGTCGCCTTTGTTGCCTTGCCCATGGTTCCAGCCTGCAAATAATCTAACTATGGTGTCTGTGTGAAAAATAAGCCTGAATAAAGCGCTATTGCAGGAAGACAAAAACACAAGCTGGTCTGAACAAAAAAAATAGATTTTTCTTGCAATTCAATCGATCAAATAATTAGACCTAGAGCACAAAAATGAGCACTAAATATTTGTGCTTGATCATGCACTAATTGTGTAATTCTTTTCCGTTTTGTTCTTGAAGCATGGATGGTTGATCGTGTAAAAAAATTCACTGCCTTGCTTATTCTCTCTTCACGCTATACTTGTTCTATTCTCAGCCAGCCTATACATAATGGTAAGCTTATTGGTGCATATATCCGTGTTCTCAACACCACCACAAGCCTCACCTGGCTATATTTTACAAACTCTAGTCTGAATGAGCGGTTGCTGTGCTACATGTAGAAGGTCAAGGCACTGTCACGAAGCACAGCGGATTATACGCGGGAGACAAAAAGCGATATACAGCGGCTTCCACGCAATGTTGATCCAGCGCTTCATCCGCTGGAGCGGGCGCGCGAGTACAAGCGTGCGCTGAATGCAGCAAAGGTGGAACGCATGCTTGCCAAGCCGTTCCTGGCCAGCCTCACTGGACATATTGACGGTATCTACTCGATGGCAAAGAACCCGTGGGACCTAGATCAGGTTATCACAGGCAGTGGCGACGGCGAGTTGCGCATGTGGTCGCTAGAGAGCCAAGAGACGGCATGGCGCGCACCTGAAGCACATCGAGGCATTGTGCGCGGCGTGTGCAGTATTCCTGGCGGCGAGACGGACCGGTTCCTGTCGGCTGGCGCAGACAAGCTTGTAAAGGTGTGGAGCCGTAGTGAGGGCGCCCTGGCCAACGACGGCACTCCTGAGGCTGTGGCCACGTACTCGGGCAAGCATGCATTTTCGGCAGTAGATCATCACCGCAGTCGGCCGCTGTTTGCGACTGGGTCGTCGCAGGTGGAGGTGTGGGATGTGGATCGTTCCGAGCCGATTGCAAACATGACATGGGGCGCTGACACTATCAACTCAGTTCGCATGAACCAGACTGAGGTCAATGTTCTGGCTAGCAGTGGTACGGATCGGTCTGTGGTGCTGTACGATCTACGCACTAGCTCAGCACTGGCTAAGGTGGTGCTGAAGCTGAGCACAAACGCAATTGCGTGGAACCCTATGGAGGCGTTTATGTTTGCGGTGGCCAATGAGGACCACAATGTGTACACATTTGACATGCGGCGCATGGACCACGCTGTCAATGTGCTGCGCGACCACGTCTCGGCAGTAATGGATGTCGACTATTCGCCTACAGGCCAGGAGCTGGTCAGCGGTAGCTACGATCGCACTGTGCGCTTATGGGACGTAGCACGTGGCCACTCGCGCGATATCTACCACTCCAAACGTATGCAGCGCGTATTCTGCGTGCGGTACACACAGGACAATGCGTATGTGCTGTCAGGCAGCGATGACAGCAACCTGCGTCTGTGGCGCGCCCGCGCATCTGAGCGCATGGGCGCAAAGTCTAACCGCCAGCGTGCCACAATCGAGTACGCCGATAAGCTCAAGGACCGCTTCAAGCATGTGCCTGAGGTGCGCCGCGTCTTGCGCCAGCGCAATGTTCCCACTGCCATCAAGCGTGCATCAAACACCAAACACGAAATGTTGGCTTCGCGCAAGCGCAAGGAGGAAAATGAGCGCAAGAGCGCAAAGCCTGGCACCAAGCCGCGCATTCCCGAGCGCCAAAAGCCTATTATTGGCACCACATCAAAGTAGTCCTTGTTTATTGAAGAAAAGTTTACTCTTGTTCATATTATTACAGAATAGCGCCGCTAGCGGTCCATCGACATTGGCACTCCGGCTAGAGTGCCGTTCTTGTACGCTGCTTCGGCCAGGGTGCATCGCGCCTCTGACGAGTGGTACTTTGCTCTCAAGTCTTTGTACTGTCGCACAAACTCCTCGCAGTCTGCCGCTGCAACTGGGCCGGCTTTGTCCATAAATTTTGCTACTGCCTCCTCCGACTGATCGTCCAGTTTCGTATATTCTTCCTTCAGCTTTGCTAGCAGCACGTTGGGTGAGTATGGCTTTTGTAGGTCCAGGTGCTCTTGAACCAGCTCGTACAGTCTGGTAGTCAACGAGCTGGCAAACATCTGAAGCTCGGCCACGTTGTCTCTCATCTTTCTCAGCTCTTCCTCTGCCGACAGGTTGACCTCGGCTAGGCGCTCGTTCTCCTCTCTTAGCTCGTACTCGAGCGTCCGCATCAGCTGCACTTGCTCTAGCCCGTCAATGTGTGCCTGAAACAAGTCCTCAAACCGCAGCAAGTCCTCCAAGTCGTCCGCCGACTTGTTGGCAAATGTTGGAAACTGCTCTTTAAGACACACAACCTTCTCTTCAATCAGTCTGCGGTCTTTTGGCAAATTATAGTTGTTCATTGGCTCAGGAACGCGTGATTCGTATTTAGGCAGCCCAGTGTTACCCCGAGGCCGTGTAGATTGCTCAAATTCACGCGCTACTGCCAGCGCATCTGACCCAGTCCTCGAGCGAGCAGCATTGCCATTGCTTACACTGTCCATAATGAGTATAAAAGTAACAAGCTAAACGCAAAAGAAAACCCCCTCTCGCTCTGTCATGTGCTTAGCTGGTGATTTTATTAGCCAGCATTTAATTAATATATTATCTTACTATAGTTGCAAAAATATGGATCGAGACTACCGTTGTATTTTTAGCTTTCCACGTGCCTTTTCTCTTCCACGCGGATTTTACATTTATTTCTCATACTATAGTGTTGCTATGCCCCCAATAGCGTGCGTGTCGCGCACCGAGCACTTTTCAGCAGCTCACCGCTTGAATAACTCGCTTTTAAGCGCTGAGGAGAACCAGCAGATATTTGGCAAGTGTAATCATGCCCACGGCCATGGTCATAATTACATTCTAGAAACTATTGTCCGTGGACCTGTTGACGCTCGTACAGGAATGGTTGCCAACATCTCCGACCTCAAACACTGGATCCAGGCTGCTGTGCTTGACGTTGTTGACCATCGCAACTTGGACGCTGACATTGAATACTTCCGCGAACACCCGAGCACAACTGAAAACCTGGCAGTGTTCATATGGATACGCCTAGCTCGCATAATGCCACCCGGAATTCTATATCAGGTTATAATTTCGGAAACAGCAAAGAACAAAGTTATCTATAGCGGTGAAGGCCTGACTGACAGTGATTATAACGAATGTGTCGTTTAGAGCAATGTTTTGTATTCTAATATATAGTGTGCTGTACGATGAACCACTCCTCTATTAGTGTAAACAACATGTTATATTTTCGGAAACACAAATGCAATAGCTATTCATGCATCACGGAAATATACACTCGTGATGCTTTAGAAAAAGATAAGCCGCAGCCATATTTTCCGTATGCACATCGTCAATATTTATACAAAATATAATCCAATCTGATCACAAATACCCGTGATTACTTTTGCCCAGTGCTTGAGATTTGTGTCCTCGATTTCATAGCTGCTGTCTGCTGTCAGCTCAGGTTGCATCCTTTCTCTTCAAAAAGGTCGTTTATATATCTCACATAAATTCGGCAATGGCCAAGTTTCTACGCGGAGGCAAAGTACGTTTATATTAGTTTCGCCGATGGATGCGCCGATGGATGCGTTGGATTCGACCGCTGCAGCCGAAAGAGCTACCAGGAGGATTTCTGTTTGAATGCGCAGGAGTCGTGTTTGAAAATTTCTCGTTGCGCAGCTAAGCACACAGATGTTGGATAATACGTTTAGCCGCTCAGAAAATATTGCGGGTTCGGAACATTTGCATTTCGCGCATTTGCATTTTACAGGCAATTCGCATTTGCTTATTTCAGAACCCCTTTCATTGGGTGAACTTGAGAAGCACTATGCTAGTTCAGTTTCTGGCAGTCTGGGCACTCGGTTTATTGAGCGCTATTTGTTTGGCTTTCCCTTCTGCGCACACCAACCCTTAATTTGGGGTTTCAATTTGCTGTGGCTTTTGAACAAATTACTAATATGTCGACTTTTGGAACTTGTAGGTTGTTATTATCCTTCAGGGCCGCTATGCCGGTAAGAAGGCCGTCATTGTCAAGAACTTTGACGAGGGCACCTCGGAGCGTCCCTACCCCCACGCGGTGGTGGCCGGCATTGAGCGTTACCCGCTGAAGGTTACTCGGTCCATGGACAAGAAGAAGGTGGCTGCTCGCTCGCGCGTCAAGCCCTTTGTCAAGGTTGTCAACTATGCTCACCTGATGCCCACTCGCTACACCTTGGAGCTCGAGGACATCAAGGCGGCAGTTACGACTGAGTCTCTGCAGGAGCCCTCCCAGCGCACTGCGGCCAAGAAGGCAGTCCGGGCCAGCCTGGAGAAGCGTTACCTTACGGGAAAGAACAAGTGGTTCTTCACCAAGCTTCGCTTCTAAGTTTTTTGTTGCAAATATATTGTGGTGAAATACATTCAATCTGCCAAAATTAGTATCGAGATATCAGATGTATTTAAAGGAATGTTGAAAAATGGACTCATTATTTTCTTGTATCGCGTGTCAAGCGTAAACAAGAAATATGTCTAATATTTCATATAATAAATTCTCGTTGCAAATATATTGTTCATATAAATGTATTTTCTATAAAGCCACAGTACTATACTAATTTATACACAATGCCCAGAAATGTTGCTACCAAATAAACACTAAATATGCACACTAATGGTGTGTGCTGCTAAATGTTGACTTTTGCACCTGTGCAAGTATCCCCAGCAACCGGCTGATTCCATCCGACTGCTCAGCTGAGGCAGAGAGGTGAGCTTCATCGACGACAGGTATGTTTTGAACAGCGGGCTGCTGAGCATAGGTCATTGGTACAGGCATGGGTGTAATACCCTCAAAGATGTTGTCAGAAATTGCTGGTGGTGAGCTGGTTACCCTTTCAGCAATTACCGAAATCTGTGACAATGAATCGGAGTGTGATTTTGGCGAGTCTATCGTTTTGTGCAGTAGTTTGTCATTTTGCACATTTTGTTCTGCGCTTACAGAACTAGCGAGCACAGGTAGAATCGGCTGCTTTGACGCAGGGTGAGATGGGTTCGGTTTCTTCAGCGCTGTATTAGATGAGCTCGATCCCTTTGGCGCTGTATTCGATGAGCTCAATTCCTTTGGTGCTGTATTCGATGAGCTCGATTCCTTTGACGCTGTATTAGATGAGCTCGACGGCTTTGACGCTGTATTAGACGTATTCGGCCGTTTTGCTACCGTTCGCAAAGTCGTTTTTGAGCTTGGTTGGGCCAGGCGCTGCGGCAAGGGCTTTCTGGCAGTATGTTGCTTGAGTTTGTCTTCTGTATCATATACTGACCTAGACTTTGCCTTTGGTTTTGAACTAGGCGAAATTGCCATTCTGGAATTTGCCCGAGTCGATCGAGCAGGGCTGTGGCTCCTAGGGCTCAATGCATCGGGTTGGTTAGCGACGTCGTCCCATAGCATGGTGGTATACAAGGTTCCGCCGTGGTACGAAATGTTGTGGCAAAATTTCGCAGCATCCTGTGCAGCTCTGCTGTCATAAAACTCGACAATGTGCTTATCTGCTGCTCCACGATACGAATAGAAGCGATCGATAGAGCCAAACCTCTTGAAAAACACGCGATCAGAATCGCTGAACCCACACCGTGCATGCTTTAATGAAAGCAACACAGTTGCCTGGTAGTCAACAGAGCGGGGATATTGGCAGACTGCATCAGGGCGCGGACGCGATCGTTCGAATTTAATCCTGACGTTATTAATGATGGCTTTTCCATTAATATAGTCAAACAGATTATCCACGCTTCTCGAATCATAAAATATGACAAAACAGTATCCGCTCTTGTCAATCAAGTCAGTTATATCGGCGATTTCTCCAAACTGTGCGGCATAAGCATAAATATCCGAGCAATGTATGTTGTCAGCTTTGGGCACCCGTAAATACAGAGATCTTCTGCACTTTAAGGATGATTCTGACAAGGCATTTCTCTGATATTTGCTTGGCGTTCTACCGAGACAACTAGTGTTCTGCAAGCCGCGGTTTCCATCTGCGTGAAGAGTGCGCTGATACTGATCGTCAGGGGTGTTTATATGTGCGTCGTTGAATGGGGTGCCATCTCCATGGCTCAATCTGCCTACAGCAATTGAACAACCCTGTTAGCAGTAATTGTTGATAGGCAGCAGGCGAAAGCAGATGCTGTGCCGTATGATGTATACAGAAAGTACGGCGTAAACATTTCTTGAGAACTTACCCATGATGCTACCACGCAAGCTCACTTCTTGCTCAAACGAGGAGCAGCTATCACTATCTAGAAGCATATCTTGGGAATCAGGACTTTTGTGTCGCAATCGACTACTAGTGTGGCCACGGCTATGTCTTCCAACTATGGTAATGCCTTCCTCGTCATGACTGTATTCTTCGCTGCTATAGTCCAAGCTTGAGTATATTTCGCCCTCGTTGCTGTTGCTGCCGCTGTCGACTTCTGAATAATCATAAGGAGACCGCGTTATACGAATATTGGTGCCGTCTCGGCTGTTGCTTCCAAACATGTCATTCTGCTCATCCTCATGCCCACAGCCTCTAAGTCTATATCCATAGTTGCTGTGGTTATCATCAACAGGCGTAGATGGTGACAAGGCGTGAAAGGGTTCTCTAGAGTTGCGGTTGTGGCGTCTTTTGTTGGAATAGCCCGTACGCTCTGGCGGTGTATCTCGGAAACGGTGACTATCAGACCTACTAGAGTCATCACGGTCATGGCGGCTGTAGCTATGTCGTGTAGAGCTTACTCTGCTTTGACCATTGCTGCGATCATAGCTTGAACGGCGCTGGGTATGTGGACGACTATACGGTCTATATCTATCGTCTCGATCGTCTTGATCGTCTCGCCTGCGTGGCAAAGTCCCACGGTAAACCATTATGAGCAAGCTGAGCACAAATTCAGATTTGGCAGGGGTTGAACAGGCCCAAAAATAACAAGGATATGGCTAGCGGCGCGAGTATATTTGTAAAGACACCAAAAAAGTTCTGTCAAAAGCTGAAGTGGGAAAAGGTGATTTTTCCTTCAAAGGTCAAGGATTACGCAAGGTCGAAAATCAACTTTTGTTTCTTTTCGTTTTTTTCAGCATTGCTAAAACGCTAGGCACAAATTTTAATGTTGCGGTCCAGTTTACGCCGGTGGCAGAGTGGTTTTCAGAGACTCGCATCCAGCGGCGGCGGCAGCCTCCGACCGACATATGTCGCACAAACGTTTGTTACACAAACAACCAGCACAGGACATCGACAGCGTTGCGTGTCTACCGCTTCTGGCGGACATGGTGCAACAGCCAAAAGCCCCGATCTCTTGTATCAATCCACATCAGACGTGATAGAGTATGACGTAGTGGTCATTGGCGGTGGACATGCTGGATGCGAGGCCTGCTCGGCGGCGGCTCGGGCTGGAGCCAGCGCAGTGCTAGTTACGCAAAGAGTTGATACTATCGGTGAAATGTCATGCAATCCATCATTTGGCGGGATTGGAAAGGGAGTTTTGGTTCGCGAAGTGGATGCTATGGATGGGCTTTGCGGGCGGATGGCAGACCTTGGCGGTGTGCAGTTTCGCATCTTGAACCGATCTAAGGGACCGGCAGTGCATGGGCCACGGGCGCAGGTCGACCGGGTGATATACAAGCGAAATATGCTGCAGACACTTCAAACATATGCTGGTCTAGACATAAAGGCAGGCAGCGTGGCCGATATATTGCTTGATCGATCGACTGAGCTGGATGAGCAGGCACTGAAGCGACTGGCAAGTCAAGACAGCACTTTGGCGACATCATCAGCAACAGTAGTGGGAGTTCGGCTCGAGTCGGGAGAAATTATCCGCGCACGCAAAGTTGTAATAACTACAGGTACGTTTCTTGGCGGCGAAATTCACATTGGGCTAAAGGCGTTCCCTTCAGGACGCAAAGGTGAGGCGGCATCGATTGGGCTGTCAAAGTCGCTCAAAGATGCCGGTTTCCGGCTGGGCAGGATGAAGACAGGCACACCGCCGAGGCTGGACGGACTGACTATTGACTATTCGCGCATGCCAAAACAGCTCGGCGATATGCCTGTCTCGCCGTTCTCGTTTATTCATGATTCGGTACCACATGCTAACGACCAGGTGGCATGCTACCAGACGCACACCACGCCCGCTGTGCACAAC